>JAGFPH010006241.1:37356-70535 GCA_018207615.1 Philaenus spumarius
TATGGTTTTCTTAGCTAGTTGTTTACTTCAAAAAAACAGATCAAGTTTTCTAATTTATTGGTGTATTTTTGTTTGACATTTTATTGAGATACAGTTTTGAACTAACATGAAACGAACTTCAAAACTAACATCTTTATATAAAAAAAAAAAAAAACAGAAGACATCAATAATAGGTAAGCTTTCTCTTTATTCTGACACAGTTGTACACTTAGGCCTACACATATACAGAGTGATTTTTTTAAACGGGCCACCATTGGCATCTCAGAAACTATAAATTTACAACAATCTTTAAATGGGGGACCTTCCCTACTTTTTCCCTTACATTAAAAATACAATATTAACATTTCCAAAAACTCCGCCATTTTTACAATATGGCGGCCAACTCCATTTTTTCAAATGGAAACCCCTATTTTTTATGTTAAATTTCGATTGAGGACACAAATTTAAGACATTTTTATTCTTTTGTATTTTTTCCAAAACCCAACCGTTTATAAGCTACAGCCTCTCAATAATTTTCTATTTTGTGATTTTTTTTATTGGGCCACCATTGGGATCTCAGAAAGTATTAATTTTACAGCAAACTTTAAATGGGGAACCTTTCCGTGTTTTTTGGGAAATTAAAAAATATGTAGTTAAAATATTTCTAAATAGCCGCCATTTTCCAACATGGCGGTCAACTTTGAAATTTCTTATAGAAACCCCTTATGACGGATTTGGGTTTTAAAAGCAATTGTAAGACTTTTTTATTCTTGGTGTTTTTTTATAAACTTAATCATTTAGCCGCTAGGAGCGCTGAAAGTTTCAGAAACTCTTATTTCAACAATTATTAAAGTGGCATGTTTTACTATTTGCAAACAATAAAATTTAACTCAAAGTGCAATATTTTGTACAGTGGAATGTTAAAAAGCTGTGACAATTTCACAAATACTTTATTCTATACAAAAAACGTAGGCTACTTAAATTATTGTTAAATAAACGGTACCAGGAACTGGCACATACTTTCTCACAAACATATTTAAATGATTAAACAGATTCACTGTGACTTGTAGGGTGGGGTAGGAGAGGTGATTTTTTTAACAGTAATTTAAGTACATTTTTTGTATAAAATTAAGTATTTGTGAAATTACATCAGCTTTTTAACTTTCCATTGTACAAAATATTACATTTTGAGTTAAATTTTATTGTTTGCAAATTTTAAAACAATCCTCTTTAATAATTGTTGTAATAAGAGTTTCTGAAACTTTCAGCGCTCCTAGTGGCTAAACGGTTAAGTTTATCAAAAAAACACCAAGAATAAAAACGTCTTAAAATTGCATGTTAAATCCAAATCCGTCATAAAAAATAGGCGGCCATTTAGAAATATTTGAACTACATATTTTTTAATTTCCCAAAATTCAAGGAAAGGTTCCCCATTTAAAGATTGTTGTAACTTTTATAGTTTCTGAGATGCCAATGGTGGCCTATTTAAAAAAATCACCCTGTATATAGGAGATATGCCTATATTTACATACCTTAATAAAATTAAGCACGAGTTTTATTTTTAATGTTTTGTCCACATAAAAAATCTTTTTGTTAGTTCAGCATTTACTTAACGTAATTCTAAATTAAAACTATTAAAAAGTTAATAATGATCAATGAAGGATAATAAAAAATAGTAAAATCACTAAAAATCTAACCTCCGATAATTCCGCAATAAATAAAATATTATATTGTAGGCGTATAGGCCTAAGCACGTTTTATTTGTGAATAAAATTGGAATCCGAAATATATTTGTTGAATTTCATTAAAGTCAAAAGTATTGTATGGTGAACAAATATTGTTCTCATTCACAATATGGATATAGGCCTAAGTGATAAGTTACAATGTCACATCATCTGTGACTTCTATTTTCTTGTTCTTACTCGTTTCGGGGCTTATGTCCCAAAATCAGAACGTCACTCATTAGAGGTCGTCAAAAAACGTAATATTTTTTCGTAAAAAGTGTAATATTTTGACATATTTGTTACAAGTGCGAGTAAGATCTCAAGCAAACAATCAAAAGTGCGCTGTACGAAGGCCGATGCCAAACCAAAGTTTTTATACATCCGTAAATACAAAAATAAAGAATTTAACAAGTAAAACATTGTTGACAACCAAAATATTTCCATTCAAATTCAACGTTTTGCGTTAGCATTTTTTATATTTTCTGGGAACCCCCAAAACCTACCAGTTATTTTGCATACCTGGGAAGTATTGCCCCCTCCCAAATGAGGTCCTGGATCCGCCACTGCGGCGTAGTATTGATGTTAAAACGGGTTTAGAACTGCCAAAATGGTATTTAATAAAATTACAAAGTAGCGTTTATAGAGCTGCCAAAATGGTATTACATTAAGTTACACAAAATAGCGAATAAAGTGCTACCGATAAATTTTTCAATAAAGTTGAGATACGGTTTTAGAGAAGCTAAAATGGCATTGAATAAAATTATAAAATAGCGTTTATAAGCTACCAAAGTTGTACTAGATAAAGTTGAGAAGCTGCTAGAACTTCCAAAATGGTATTAAATAAAATCACAAAGTAGCCATTGTAGAGTTTATTAAAATATATAACCGTGAATAAGCATAAAACGTAATGGCCACATACTACGTTATAAAAATATGCTATGCTAGTCTCAGACGGTTGCAGGGTTGGGACTTTGGCGTCAGTTTTAAGTAAATCGTAAAACTATGGTTGAAAGGTCAATGTTTCCTTCGTCTTGGTACTTATTCTAACATTAGTTACAATCGCTTAAAATACATGTTGGTTTATTCTGGAGAAATAATTAAATTACTACATTAAATTACTATATAGCATGACTGAAAGAACCTACTTAATACCAGGTTTTTTATGGGAAAGTATCCTAAGCAAATATACTGATTTGTGACGCTTAGTGCTGAGACACACAGACAGAAAAACATCAGTATTCAAAGTTGTTTTATAGTCCGTCGCATCTTAGCTTACCATATTGGAGCTATACAAAGAACCCATGAAATAAATATACATGAACCTACGCATTTTAATACATTTAATTAACTTTACGTTAAATTTTCAAATAGTAACTTGACTTTTAACAAAAATTAAAGAAATCAGCCAATTGGCTCTGATAAATAAAAACTAAGGCAATTAGTACTGTAAGTTATGCTTATATCTTTAAGTATCTTTAAGAATTGGCTTGTTATCCAATGAATAAAAACTAGGCCTATAAGCAAAAATGCTTGTTATTTTACCATATATCATATATCCTACTTAGGTTAACATCGTATCCTAAATATTTCAACCATTTGCTTAAACTAAAATTATAGATTTGTTTTGTTTCTAATTCTAATGAATAAGGTTTAGCAGATGATATATATATTCTTATAAATTACAGATAATCTAGCTAGAAAGATTGGTATTCATATACAATATTATATTGTTTTTATGAGAAGAATTTCCATGTGGCATCAGTATTTAAATACACAATCCTATTACTTTAAATGAGCAATTCTTGTATCTATCTTTGTATCTTCGTATCTTTGTATCTTTGTATCTGTCGCGGATCTCGAAAACGGCTCTAACGAATTCAAAGAAATTTTGTATTTAGGTGTAGTTTTGATTTTTAAGTACACCCATATATAGTTGTATTTCGTGTAAAAACGCAATTTTTTTAGAAAATCTAATTTAAAAGTTGAAAAATTTTAACATAGGGTCTTATGGGTTGCCATGTTGGTTACAAAATAGCAACGAAATGGTAAATAAAACGATAAAACAGCTGTTTATAAACAAGCCAATTTATACCGTTTTATCAGCTGTTCATTGGATAAATTTTAATTACTGTTAAAAAACAAGCTAATTTATACTGTTTTAGCACGTTGGAATTAGAATAAATTTAATTCTAAATTTAATTTTTTATTTTGTGAAAAAAAGGTAAACTTGGCAAAGATGGATAAATTGTCAATTTTCTAATATATAGGCCTAGCTCATTTCTGAAACATAGTATTGAGGTTATGTTAATCCTGCAATAATTGTTACTATATTTAGGTCTGGTTTTAAAACTTTAGTTCACAGAAGATAGTAGAACTAGGACTAAAATCGTAATGAAAGCCACTCACGTTTCTAAAGCATGTATTTGAGGTTATAATTAATCTTGTAATGAATGTTAATATATTTAAGCCTGGTTTCATAATTTTACAAACCTATGTACAAACGAGCCAAAGATTAACGAGATTCTTTAGCGAATTTTCCAACTGCGAGCGAAGCGAAGCAGCCACCTGAGGCCGAAGTCCGAGGCGGGGTTGGGACGCGAAGCGTCCAGGGGCAGAGCCCCTAGTTACCATTAAAATGCAAAAAAGAATATTTAACAATAGAAAATTAATAACCTAACTAACCATGAATTATAGGCCCATAGGTTACACTACAGTAAACAATACTATAGTATTATAGGCATATATAATTGTTAAATCTTAAAAACATAATAACCATAGGTAGTTCATATGTTTAATTCTTTTAGTTGTAATCACATACAAAATCTTGAATTGAAGTTCAACTAATAAAGATAATTAAATGAAAGTCGTAGTATGTGGAAATTGACGGTATAAAGAGTAGTAGGTTTCAGAAAAACTCGTAAATACTATTAATAAGCTGCAAAAATAACTTTATTGTTAAAAGCAGATGCTAAAAACCTTTTGTCTTTGCTTACTAGTACTTCCTTATAAACAAATACTTAATGTTTATCCATCAATTCCAATTTTCCTAAAGGGTAAAGCAATTTCAATTTCTAAATTTGTTAAAATTATGGACCTAATACCTTAGTGGAACTATCTGTTTTGGTGCTCCCTGAAGCCCCAAAAATTGTGTAGTGGAATTATCTGTTTTGGTGCTCCCTGAACCCAAAAATATTTTTAGTGGAATAATTTGTACCTGGAGCCATACCAACGGTCCGATTTTGATGAAATTTGGTAATTAGGTGTAGTTCTGGAATATCTCCCGGAGTTTTTTTCAATTTTACAAATTTTTGATTTTAAAGGGGTTTTACCCACCAAAAAACGTGAAAATCTAAATTTCTCAAAAATGGCTCTAACGATTTTGATAAAAATGTTGGTGGTTTATAGTGTTTAAGAACCCAAATAAAATGACACTACCCGCATGTCTGGGAAATACCTGTTCAAAAGTTATGGGCCAAAAACTGGTTCTTTGGACTTTTCCCTTTAATATGGATGTGTGTTCCATGTATATAATATTTTCCGTGATATGCCCTAATTTTGCCATTCTAAATAACCACCTCCTATGCTACTCTTGGGAAGGTGTAAAGTTTCAACTGGGAGAAAGTATGTGTCAGTTATCTGGTACCGTTTTTTTTGCGAATAAGTTCCTCAATTTATTTAATTCTAGGTGGGCTATAGCACCTATTTGCCTATAATTTACAATAACAAAAACATATTTAAATCGTACGTTGTAAAATATTATGTTGGCTTACCGCTTAACCGCTACGGCAGCACATTTCTGCACAATGTCAAAACATATTCCTCTCACCGTTGTTTTATGAAGTGTTTAGTTTGCATTAAAACCGAAGCTTTTACCCCGAGAGGCGCCTGAGTTACCATTAACAAGTCTGAGGGTACTCGATGGTGACAATTCGCACTTAGGGAGGCGCCAGCTCTGCTCCGACCTCACCTACCTGCCGCGTATTGTGATTGGGAAAGTAAAAAATTTGCGTTTGTAAAGGTTTATCGTTGAACAAATAAAATAAGGTAATACACACTTTGTACTGGACTCTGAAGTGGAAACTGTTACGCTAAAAGTTAGTTTTCATGTGACATAAAATCAGACTTTTAGTGAAATTAAAGCTAAAAGTCAGTCGTCACGACGACGAATGTACTATGCACATTTGTGTCGCTTTTAATGCTGAAATTTTTTAATGATTTTTAATGTCATGTGTAATTTGATTGATTCTACACGTTTCTGTTTCTTTTTTTACAAGTTGACTTCGGGTTTTAAATTTGGTAGTTCAAAGTCCTAAACTTCAGTGTCGTGCAAGTTGGGTTGTTCATATTGTACAAAAAAACCAAACAAAAATAGTACAATTACACAATGAATAAAAATACGTTTTATGTAGATTATCTGAAAAAGCGGAAAGGAGAAGAACAAATTATAGAACATATTATAGACTAGCTGACACGTACGGCGTTGCCCGTGGTGGTTAGTATTTTCAGTATTTTTAACGTAATTGTAATCTTTTGAAGTGTTCAGTTAGTGAGTGGTATTTGGCTTTTATATACATAGATCTTAAATAATAAAAGCACTATTGTCATAATAATAAAAGATCTGAAATTATGATTTTAGTAACTTTGATCCCCCCAAACCCCTCCTAAAATTTCGAGATTTTTCATACCCTTTCTTAGAGAGCGCCTAAGGCCCTAGGGGAAGCTACATACCAAATTTCATTCCAATCCGTTCGGGCGTAATTTGAGGATGATCAAAAACGCATTGAAAACGCAAGGAAAAATGCAAAAACGCCTATTTCTGACGTAATTTTGGGAGAATCTCAAACATTTTTTAACAGACTACTTTTAGGCCTTAAACGAACCTAAGTACCAAATTTCAACATTTTCTGCCAATTAGTTCTCGAAAAAGCTGAGAAAACGCAAAAAATCGCTAGAAAAATGCGAATATTGGGCGTATCTTTGGGATGTTTTCAAAATCCGTTCTTAGTGCGCGTCTAAAGGTCCAACTGAACATGCCAAATTTGAACTCATTTGGTTCAGTAGATTTTTAGTTCTGCTGATGAATGAATCAGTGCCATTTCGCTTTTATATAGATAGATTACTTACATATTTCATATTTTGAAGAAATTTGGAACATTGTTAATATTTCTTCAATCGATATTCTGTGCATGCCGTAATGTATTTTTAATATCAATATATTAATATGCCGTACATGTAGGGCCTTTTAACAAACAAAACAAAACAAATCCCTTTTCAAATAATGAAATTAATTAAACTAGTCAAGCCCACAAAGAGTTCCATAACTTAGAAGTTTCTACAAAGTGTTTTTACTTTTCAAGAACAAATATTTTTTTTACTTTTCAAGAACAAATATTTTCTATGTGTAGGCCTATATAGGTTTGGACAACCATCTAGACCTAGAGCATATATTTTTCAAAATTCTAGATTTTGTATGGCTTTTACGGAACACAGGAACCCCGTATGGTCAAGGTAAATATTTTACACTTCGAATGTGCCTACATTGATTAATATTCCGAGGCACATAGCAGTAGTTGACAAGAAATAATTTGCTACAAAAGTAATTTTATTTTTTTAATGTCTGGACCATTTACTTGCTTGGTTGAGTGAATGTAAACACTTTGAAGACAGTACTATAAGTAGTTATTCGCAAAATAAAATTACTCACCTTCCGCTCTTGGTGATGATCATCTCCGTGCCGTGTTCATGGAATTGCTTCCAAATGTCGGAGTTCTTTAGCGTCACCTTGACTCCACACATGGAGGGATGCGTCGTCTCGGTCATCTATCTGTAAAACAAACAACTCCTGTAGCATTTTCCGGGTTGAGAGATTATATTCTTCACTCTATTAAGAGGGTTATGGATTTCCGAATCAAGCTAACATAATTTTTACACCTAAACGAAACACATATGACACACACGTCCTTACCATTAACCATTTCATTTACTTACCATTTACTCTTTCATCTTTTCAATAAAAATATAACAAGACTAGCTGACCCATGCGAGTAAGTTAGGAGTAGGGCCACTTACCTGATTTAATTAAGTAAATTACTTTTATTTAAGTTACGTTGATTTAATTTGATTGATTTGCGTGATAGATTACACTTAACTTGCAAATAGAATGTAAACACTCTAACAGCTATCATGTTAGTTAAACATATTGTTAATAGATGGTGCCTTTCATTAGAAATCATATGAACTTTCTTATGAAAGTTTAAAAAAATTTAACGTAAACATAAATTTTAAGCGATTTTCGACAATAGCGGGGAAAATAAGCTTTAAAATAATGTTTGAATCATTAATTTTGATGAAGCATTAAGGGAGATATGGCATTGCCACAAAAAACACATTTGAGAAATAGTATTTTATAAGGATAGCTTTGTCAAAAAGTTCAAAATATGTTGTGTTGTTTTTCTTAACGTTGTATTTTTTTATGTTTATTTTAAGTTCTTGTTAGCCTAACTTATTTCAATTTATAGTTAAAATTTAAACTGGAAGTGGAAGCCCCAAAGTAAAACTACATGAAACCTTGTCCTATAATAAGCAATCTGTCCTCAAATTGATGAGAAAATACTGAAATTTACAAAACATTAAAAGAGATTAGGTCTATAAATACACTGCCATTTGTTCTTTTAAAATAAATAGCTCAGTTGATTGAAAATGTTCAGTGTTCTTTTCATTCCTTAAAACATTAGTTATTTGTATTTTGAATTTTTAGTTAGGTTTATATTAAGGAGGAGGCCTACTCAATCTAGTTTTTCAGCGGTTGTTATATAATTGCTGTTATATGACAAACATAATAATTTGATCTAATATTATTAACCATTTTAACTTAAGTTATGATTATACATAATCCTATTTAAAAGAAATTATAAAATACTAGAGGAAATCCCTGCGTGCTCCGAACGCCAACCCCGTTGGGACCTTTTATACACTTAATCATGTTATGTTTTCTTTATAATAAAGGTGTAGGATTAATAATAACACCAAAGCTAAGATGGTAAATAATGTTAAATGTTCAAATCAAATTATTTCGTATATTTCATAACAGCAGTTATAAAAAAGGTTAAAAAAAACCAGCAAGGCTCAGATCTACACTTTAATAAAAACCTAACTTAAAAGTTAGAAACACAAATAATTGCTTGAAAGTTTGAAATCAGGTGTTAATAGAAATATTAGAGCAAACAGCTGTTTTATCTGTTATTTTATTCAGTTGGTTGCTATGGTAATGAGTGTAAATACATTCAAGAAAATACGTGTTGGTTCGTAAGTCTCTAGGCCTAACCTAAGAATGTTTTCCGACTAAATTTACAAATATTGAAATACAAAATGTTTTAATCAGAATGAATTATAGCCTACGTTACCGGTACGCATGTATAGTGTAGCTTTATATTAGTAAAACTATTTTTGCAATCGGTTCAGTAGCTCCAGAGATCACCACCCCCTACATATTAAATTTTGCCTCTTTATAATATTATTATAGATTAGTATAGAATGATGTGTAGCCTACCTTTGTCTCAAGTGACGTAAGTAAGCGGGCTTTTCCTTAATTATTGTGTTAGGGTAAGTTATGTTTGTTATTGATTTTACTTGCCCAGTTACGTTTTGTTTGTTAACTTATTTTAGTTTTGTCGTTTTTTACTCGTGTTTGTGTAGGCCTATTCTATAATTACGTATTATTGTAGTTTTATTCAAAGTTGACAGATGATTATTTATCTTGATTAATCAGATGTAACCTTCGTGTAGAGCTGTTTGCTTAGTTCAGCGAGTCGGTGAGATTATCGACAAGGATAGACAGGTCCAAACATGATAATAAAGGCAACTCCGACTTAAAGTGTAGTGTAGTAACCAATAATAATGTAGGCCTATTGCGTCTTCGCAGCTCGCCATACTAAAGGAAGCTTTACCAAAAGTAAAAAGTCTTTGGACATAAAATGCTTAGGGTTTCATCTAGATGCCATTTTGTGTTTTTAACAAAAACATCGAATTTCTTGAGTTCATAATAAAACCGATTTGACATTTTGCACTGTACAAAGACTGAATTTGAAGAGAAAAAAAAACATTTATTAATTTCCTTCACATCACGGTTAGGCCTAGATAACGAAACATATTAGATAAAAAAGGAAAACGGAAATGCTAGCAACTTTTCGATGTAAAGAACAAATTTTTAACGAAAATAACTTGAATAGGCCTACATTAATATACCATTTAAACAGGGTGTTTTTTAAAGCTCGGAGAAAATTCTCAAAATATTTCGGGGTGACATATGGGTCAAAATAAAGAAATAACTTCCTATAAACATTGTGTGTCCGGAAACACTTCTTTTACGAGCTATCCAACATTTTGTTTCATTAAATAAAATAATGTAAAACGGCCTCCGACTGAGTTGAAATTTGAAGACCTAGTTTGAAAAAATCAACTTTTTTACAATAAGTTAATCTATTTAAAAATGGTGGTAATTTAAATAGTTTTAATTAAAATAACAGCACATTTTTATTAAAAAAAAAGAGTAAATTTAATTTTCTATCGAATGTTCTAACAGTTAAAACTACCGAACAAAAGATAACAGCGTCCAACCCTTGATTATACTTATGAAGGTCCATAATCAAAGGTCCAACTTAATTATTCATTGGTCTTGCAAATTAATTATTGCCTACGCTTTGTTGCTATGTATGTTGAACCCATCAAACTAGTGTTCGTTGCTTTACTGTTCCCTTTGTTCTACAGTTATTCCATTGGATATCAAATAAAAAGAGCTATGGAAATTCACTTTTGACGTTTTTTATGAACATTTTGGTACCTACGGTACTGTTTTTGAGTTATTTTCGTTAAAAACGTTTAATTGAAATCCGCCATTTTGAAACGGATTATAGGAAGAAGTTGCTTAATTTTTTCAAGCTAGGAGTTTAGAATGATGAGTAACGTGCGAAATTTCAACTCAATCGGTTATAACGCGTTCTAGTTATATTAATTATTTAATAAAAATACAAAATGACGGACAGCTGGTAATTTTTTATTTATTTATTCTGATACATATGACACCCCCTGATTTATTTCCGTGCATTATGGAATCATCCTGTGTAGGCTAGGCTATAAGAGACAAAAATTATGAAAATTTGTTTGCTTTTTCGTATGTAT
Organism: Philaenus spumarius; assembly: GCA_018207615.1. Lineage (NCBI taxonomy): Eukaryota > Metazoa > Arthropoda > Insecta > Hemiptera > Aphrophoridae > Philaenus > Philaenus spumarius. The sequence continues at coordinate 48,237 of JAGFPH010006241.1, forward strand.
ACATAGAATACATTGTTGAAAAATGCATTTTAGATAAATCAAGAAGAAAAATTGAGGGGCGAATTTAGTATGCACCATTTTCAAGTAGACCTGCATACACATACAGCCTATTATTATACACTTTAGACATCCTGAATGTTCTTATAGTATAACAAAAGGAAGCTCGGCCTACACAACTTAAAACCTTGCAGGCAATTCAGTAGTCTACATATGATGCAATTTATAAAAGCATACAACATACAAAAATGATGTATATAATTTGTAGAGTGACTGAGGATATGGGCTTTAGGACTATGGCAAGAGGGAAAAAAAAGAATAAAACTACAATATGGTGGGATGGTGGGACATTTAACCGGGATATAATATACGTGTAGAAGATTGTTTTAAATATAATTAAGAACAGAGTTTGATCAAAATCAGCCGATCTCCGGCAAAGACCCCCTGGAGAGATTACGATGCGGCGCCTAGTGTCTGTCTGTCTTGCTTCCATAACTTTGGAAAATTGACTGGCTTTGTTTTGTTCTTCTTTTGTTTTGCGACCACGGCGTCTACGCAACCGATTCCAACGAAACTTTACGGCATAACTTAAAGTTAAATCGGTTAAAAATTCGTACAACTTTAGTAAAAATTTTTCGTGAATATGCTACAGTTTTGGTAGTAATCAAAGAATAAATTTACTGGCGGCAATAATTTACGGGGGTGAAAGGTAACACCTCAGTATGGTGAGGGGACTAAAACCGCTCCGATTAAAGTAATCATTCAAAGTTATTTACAAATTGTTGTGACTTTTTTTACTAGACTATTTTTTGTCAGAAATTCAAAAAATATTTGTTTATTGATAGATTTTACATTGAAATGTAGTTGATATTTTTACATGGAAGGGACTCAGTGTAACACAATTTGCAATAAATAATCAACCAATTTCCTTCACTCTTTTAAAATAGCGGCCTTTCAAAAAAAAATTTCAAAAATAAATTTAAAACTATTAAAATACCTATCTTCCTTCATCAAAATATAATACCACATCTGAAACAATCTAACGAGGAATCACTGAAAGGTAAAATGTTTGCTTCATGAATGTTGATATCAATACGTAATCTTATTACCGGTATGCCTACTTGTAATGCTATTGTGTACAGTTTATAATTTATTTGAGCGTTAGATTTAAGACCTTGTTGGTAAAAAGAAGTGATTCCAATGTGATTGAGTAAAAACTGTGGAATGTTTATCATTCAGTTATCTCTAATTCGATTTTGTCTACATAGAACTCATTCGTGAAAACTATGTTTCTGAATCGGTGTTTTAATAAAAGAACAGCTGTTCATGATATATTATCCTAACCCTGCCCCTAATCTATGTAGAGTTTAAACACAATTACCTTCAATAGGTATGTCGGGCAATTAACAATATTGTTAAAAACAGAAGTGTCAATGCCTAACCTAAAAACTTAGCTAAATAAATAATGTGTACATTGCACACTGAATTGATAAAACTTTGAATGTATTCCACTTTGGACCTGAAGAAGATGTCGTGACATGTCCAATTAGCCAGGCGTTAAGAGAAGACAAATTCTTGTTTTTAAGTTGCCGTGTATAAGTCAGTTTTTATATTTAGGCCTATCTGCAAGGTGTTGCCAATCAAATTTTCCTATAAAAATTATAATGACGGATTAAACAAGAGATAAATGATTTTCCTAGCAGTTGATCACTAAGCAAATTTGTATATGCTAAATTGGAGAAGTAAGAAAATTGGGGTTTGACACTTTTAATGACGCACAGTCACCTTGCCAACATTTACAAATTTAAAAAATGAAAATAGTTGTAACTATGCCTATTTTTTAGACTACCAACATAAGTATAACAAATTAAGGTTAACACACATGTTTGGAAATAAGGGTGTTATTGTTATATTAAAACATTGTTAGCATACCTACTGTATAGCAAACGTACATGTGCAATAACATGTTTTTTATTCAAACCGAATTTTTTAAAATATATATTAATTAAAACACTTTTAAGGTGTAACTTATTATCAAAACACAATTTATTCACACAACATACTAGCCTAGCGATAAAGTGTAAAACTGTGGATTTGAGCAAAAATAAAGAAATTTCATACTAAACAAAATTAAAAATCACCAACCTGAAAATTATTTCCAATTTGTCAGTAAAGCCGAACCTCACTTCTCACAGTTAACACTTGTCACCACGTTAGACGTTACTACACAAGTTCAGCATTGTCGTCTGTCGTATGTCCCACTCAGGCAGAAGTCACGTGGTCTGTGAGATGGCTTCTGATTGGTTGAGCTTTGGGGGTGTCTCGGTAGCATTGTTAAATCTACAAGAGTTTTATAGCGATAAGTGATATTATGTTTGAGAAGTTTCTGGAGTCTTAACAAATAGACGTATTGAAAAATAAAATATCGGCAATCTCGAAGATAGTATTTCCGTACATCCTTGATTGTAATGATTACGGACTCGATTTTAGTGTAAAATGTAAGACTATGGTTATGGTAAGGTAAGTCGGGTTGTGTCAGCAAGCCTGCTAATTAAATGATTGTTTTAAAAATTGATCATCACCAGTGATAGAATCAAGCGTAGCAAATTTTTGCAATAGATGATAAATTTGATCCTTCAGCTTTGCGTAAATAGGATTTACCATTACTGTTCTTACTTTAAAAAAATAATAAGCTATCACAATTTCTCACAAAAATTTACTTACGTCAAACGCGTTTCATTGACAAAGTCGTCATCCTCAGTGTCACTTGAATTACAACTAGCAAATTAAAACTAGTTTTAACTAATTACGTATAGTTTGCTAATTATAACTCAAGCGCCACTGAAGATGAAAACTTTGTCGTAACACTTTTGACGAATGAACGTACTTTGATGATAAAAAAACTTCTTTTTGGTCTTAACCTAAAGAAAAAACGTTTTAAATTACTGTGGGTGCCCTTCAACCACAAAAGTTATAATAATATAATATGTGCTCAAAAAACATTAAAACGCGTAAAATAAAATATTGCTTCCTGCACAAAGATAATCTAATCAACTGCTTCCAGGCCAGGATTACCCATTAGGCCATGGCCTATGACGCAGGCTTGTGGGGGGGGGGGGGGGCCCAGATCGCGAGGAAATACGAAAAAATGTGTACTTTTAATCGAGCGTGAGTAGCGAGCGTCCCGGGTTGCACTGGTCTTGAAAGGAGAGGGGGTGATGAGGGAGAGTCTTTTAAAACTATGTACATATTTTGATTGTCATTAGTAAATACATTGATAGTGTTATTTATATAGTAGTGTGTTTTATTTTTCAGCATGATTTCATTTTAGTCAATAGTCAATATCTGCTTACTACAAAGTATTTGCTTTTCATAAATTTTGGCATTTCAATCATGCAGACCGGTAGGTCTGCGAAAAACCCCAAACCGAAAGACCAACGGCACTGCATATATTTCTCTGCACAACTTCCCTTTGATGTTGCGCATGCCGCCGATGCATTTTACACAGAAACTATAAGGATAATCAAAAAAGTACAAGAATAACTTTCTTTATGAATTTTGAAGCTCTTTAAAATGAGCTATTAACGAAATTTCTAGGTTGCAAAACGACTGAGATAGACGAACTCAGTTTTTGAATAATTTGACAAAAAATGATTTTCCTGTTGCCTCCAAAATAGAAAAAACTACCCGGTCAATTTTGATGAAATTTGAAATACAAGTTCGTTATAGTGTTTCCTAGTGCAAGTCGTCGCCAAATTTTGAAAATTTTGAAATTAGCCCCTCATTTGGGGCCCCAAAATTTTGAAAAATTAGCTATAAAGTGCAAAAGGCAAATCCTTGGTACTCAAGTGAGCTCAAGTGAGTTAGTCATATATTCAAAGCCTGATTAGGCCTACTCGCATACTTCCAAAAATAAGTACTGACAAATTTGTTACCATATTATGTTGGAGGGTCAGTATTTAAAAAACATATTATAATAATAAATATTTTGTTATGATATTAATGTTTGTTTTAAAAGGCGATATTTTAAGTACATCGATACTAGTACTAGTTTTGTAGTAGCTATTTAGTTTTCATGGTATTCCCGAATATGTTACTAACCTCACCCCTCCGTATATTTTCGAAAGTACTGCAGCTACGGTATACATTGTAAAAAAAAAACTACAATGGGTAAAATCTTTGTAGAAATGTTATGAAAATGTGCTCTTTTTTATCACTGGCCGTCGCCTTTGTCACTTTCTTTCTCTGGTCTCCACCACAAACTTATCCCTATTATATAACTAAAAATTCCTTTCTTTCGCTCAAAACTCTGTCTACGCAAGTGTCAGGATCTGGACCGCCGCTACCCCTACTGTCTTACCCCGATCCAAGTCCCTCTGCCCCAATCAATCAGTGAAAATATACAATAGTCTGTTTGCATTTGCTTTGCCGCGGGGGTTGGTAAGCCCTCTAGTATAATTTACTCCCGCTATTGTTATTTGTTAGTTTCGTATACGAGTTGATGCTCTTTGTTATTAATATCGTTGTTATAAAGTTTCAATACAAATCCTTGTTATCTCAAACTCCTGTTTATTTAGTAAGTCAACATAAACATAGCAAATATAAATGGGAAAATAAACACAAGTTTCTTTCTAATATTTACATGATACTATCCAGACAGTATCTGTAGTTAATGGAATTACAAGGATCTGCTGTAGTGGTGGCCATCTTGGATGTTTATCCAGTAAGAAGAATGCTAAATTTAAAACCATTTATTTCGTTTATTTTATATCTTAAAATTGTTTGCACGTTCTAATTTTAACTAACCACAGTCACAATACGCATCCGTTTTGCTTTTCACATTTTTTAAAATCCGTTTCATTTGTCACGTAATTGACATTTGTTAAGTACCAAGTTTGAACTTGTTTCCTTACGCAGTTAAAAATGTATAATTAGACTAAAAGTAAATTGCAAGCCGGATCCGCAATTTTATAAAGAATATTCAGTTTTTTTTCATCACTCAATTACAAAAGATCGATTTATAAAATGGTTTTAAATGGTAAATGGTGTCAAAGCGCTTAGCTGCAAGAAATTGCCCTGTTTAGGTACGGTTATAGAGTGGAGCCCTGGAGTCGCTTTCTTTTTTACTGCGACTGCCAAACCCAAAATATATGTGTTTCCTCCTTTGAGTTGTCAAGATTATATTAATAACTATAGCGAGTACTTCATCCTTTCTGTTTGACATTTTCAAATTGACTGGATGCTGTAATTAGCAGTCTTTTAAGAAATCCAAAGTAACTATTGGTATCTATATCAAAGCTATATACATAGTGATAGTAAATAGCAGGTTTTGCTACATAGTATAAATGAAATTTAGAGGTCAACACAATTAGTTTTGTGCTTCACAACAGATCAAAGAACTATAATAGTTTCTTTTATCTGTGGTTTCGCTCCGTAATCGTTACTAGTTACTATACAAAACGGTGATCTTTCGAGTTAAAAAAAAAACAAAACAACAATAATTAGATGGTTGATTATGAATATTTTTATTTTTTTCGTGTGATTGTGTTTTGAGTAGACCTTTGCTATGCCAATGATTGTCGGGAATAGGACATGCACCGACCTGCTCTAAGCCGACATCCGCACAGAGGAAGTGCTGGTATCGGAGATAGATTACTGCGTGGCATTTATCTCACAAAAACACAAAAGTGTAAAGGCCAAGCACCTAGCCAAAACGTTTCGGCATATAAAAGTAGTGAGATCAATAATACGGTCAAATTCAGCCACCCTTTTGGAAGCTGAAACTCATGTTTAAATAATAGTATTATAAAGAGGTAAAATTGATTTGTTTGTATGTAGGGGGAGGGGGTGGTATCTCTGGAACTACTGAACCGATTGAAAAAATAGTTTTACTAATAAGAAGCTACACTTTCCCTGACTAACATAGGCTATAATTCATTTTGATAAAAACATTACTATTTCAATATTTGTAAATTTATTCGGAAAAATTTCTTAGGTTAGGCCTAGAATGATGAACCAACACATCTATTTTACATGTATTACCAAAGCAACCAATTGAATAAAGTAACAGATAAAACGGTTGTTTGCTCCGTTCCATTTCCATGCTCCAATATTTCCATTAACAGCTGATTTCAAACTTTCAAGCAATTATTTTTATTCTAACTTTTAGGTTAGGTTTTTATTAAAGTGTAGACCTGACTGAGCCTTGCTGGTTCTTTCAACCTTTATTATAACTGTATGCTGTTATAAAAAATACGAAATAATTTAATTTGAACATTTAACATTATTTACCATCTTAGCTTTGGGGTTATTTTTAATCCTACACCTTTATTATAAATAAATCATTTCATGATTATGTGTATAGAAGGTTCCAACGGTGTTGGCGTTCTGAGCACTTATAGGTTTCCCATAGTTCATTTTTAAATGCTAATTCTGGCAAAGATTTTCTTGCTTTTATCTTTTCAAGTTTTTCCTGAAGAGATTCGTAAGAAAGAATAAATTCAACAATGTAGCATTGAGGAAGTTTAAAATTTGTAATCAATATGGCCAATTTAAATTTTTCTATATTTTTGATCTCGTTAAATTTATAGGCCGAATCTTTTTAGATTCGTAAATAAAGAATTTGAAGTTGTTTTTAATATTTAGGTTTTTTGGGATATCTCTCCTTTTTTTAAAGCTTTTTTTTATATTTAAATGTTTCATCTAATCAAATGCATGCATATTTATTTAAGACTAAGTGACATGTCTAACATGTGTAGTTGAGATTAACGATAGCAGGAATACTTTATTGATAAGGATTCATTCAAATAAAACATAAAAAAGAACGAATCCAATAATGTCTGATAAGAAAATAAAATATATTTACAAATCTTGCAACAAAAGTTCAGAATGTATGCAAACCTCCTCCCTGAATTGGGCCTGACATTAGGTCTTTAAATACAAACGTTTTATTTTTTATCTTTTTCCTTACCTTCACAATCCTTCACAAGTCCTTCACTATCACAATTTTCATGAGTGAGTAGAAATATGTACACTAGTTAAATCCCTGTATTTTTTGGAAGTTAGGTAGCAAATATTTATTATTTCCTATGTAACACCATACAAAAAGGTCCTCAATCTATGTTCTAAATTTAATAATACCATCACAAAGGAGAGCAAAGCTGCATAATACTGTAATTCTTTTTCAAATAGGTATTACAAAAAGTGTGGGAAAATATAAAATGGAAGAGATACATTAAACAAAAATTGAAGTTATATAACGCCATAGTGAACCGGATGCTGTATCATGAAAATATTTCCTTTCCAAGTATCAAACTTTGGAAACCACAAAAAGTACTTGATAGAATAAACTTTGAACACAAAATCTCACAAGTAATACGTTTATTAACTCAAACGCGTTTCAACGACAAAGTCGCCATCTTCAGTGATGCACGAGCTACAATTTTCATTTCATTTCATTTATTTATCTTGTAGACAATACAATTGAATAAGATACGTCACAGAATTACATTTGTGTTGGCACCAAAACATATACCAAATAAATAAGTTATTTACAAAATTTAAATAACATAAAATAGACACTTAGATAAAATAGATAGATGTAAAACTGCAAGGTCACGGCAATGGCGGAAGCAGTCTCACATACAATTTTATTTTGCATACAATAAATAACTTTTAATTCAAATTTATAAAAAGACTTCTACAGAAGTGTGCCTCAATAAGTCATGTACTACTCCACAAAATTCTGGTGCAAAAACTCATCCACAGAATAAAATGATCCAGACAACAGAAGTTGTATAAGGCTGCTTTTAAAAGACTTAGAATTAGAATTTTGTAATTTTTTATCTTGTCTGGGAGTTTATTAAAAAAATCTAGCACCTGCTTGTGAATTAAGTTTACTATACAGATTTAACCTGTGCTGATTCATCCGATATTCACAAGCATTTCTGGTGCTATAAGTGTGCGCGTCCTTGTTCAGCACATATTCACACTTAAACTTAAAATATAACTTCCAGTATATAGATACTTGGAATTGTAAGCACTCCCAGATCTTTAAAAGCATTTCTACAAGTTTGTAATTTGTTTAATCCTGCCACAAGCCTAATAGTTTTTTTTTTGCAGAACAAACACTCTTTGCATATTTTGAACTGAAGAATTTCCCCAAAGTAAAATTCCATAGTTCATGTGCGGATACACAAGCCCATAGTAGGCCTTTAAAAGAATTGGAGTTTTGCAATACTGTTTTAAATTTCGCAGAGCAAATACTCCTGAAGCCCAAGAAATTTGCTGAATTTACTTCTTCAATTTCTCTTTCTCCTATGAAGACACTTGGCGTCTGATTGTAGCTTTCCCTTGAACTAAAATGTATGTAAGATTAATGTATGTAAGAACATTTGTCTTATTAAGATTAATTTTCAAATGGTTGTCCGCCAGATACTGATCCGTGGCATTGACCTGTAAGATGGCCTTCTGTTCTAGGATTTGCAAAGAGTTAGCTTTAAAAGTTAAATTTGTATCATCAGCAAATTGAATTAATTTATCCACCGTTATTGCTGGTGACATATCGTTTATGTAAATTCAAAATAATATCGGACCAAGAACTGATCCCTGTGGGACACCTTGTTTTATCTCGGCCAGTTTTGACAACGTTTCTGCAACGGTATCGCGTTGTGATCTATCATGAATGTAAGATTCGAGTCACATTAATGGCTGCGCTCGAATTCCATAATTTTTACATTTCATAAGAAGAGTAATTTGTGATCGACACAGTCAACTGCTTTCGAAAGGTCTAAGAAAATACTTAGTACTTTACTTTTCTTGTCTAGACCTTCCACTATAAAGTCAATTTGATCGACTATTGCATCTATTGTAGATTTATTTTTTGAAAGCCATATTGGTCTGGAAAAAAATATTAAACCTATTTAGAAAATAGTCAAATTATAACTAATCTAACATTTGTACACATGTTACACACACATGAAACACTGTTAGATTAGTTATAGTTCGACTATTTTAGCTCGTGCATCACTGAAGATGGCGACTTTGTCGTTGAAACGCGTTTGAGTTAATAAACGTATTAGTTGTGAGATTTTGTGTTCAAAGTTTATTCTATCAAGTCCATATCTTCTCACATGTCAAGCTCAATATTTATTCACAAAAAGTAATCACATTTTGTTTGAGTTTTTATTACGGTATTGAAATATATACGGTCTAGAAAGCTGTATATAACTACTGTATTTCAAATTTCACTGTGACTCCTTCATCAGTTGTGAAAAAATCGATGTGGCAGATGGACAAACATACAAGGATTTTCCCTTTTAAAATACTGAATCTTAAAACATTTAAAATATCGGTAATCTGTAAGTTATTAGTCAAACCACTGAGGATTAAGGAACAGAAAATAATGACACTATTATGTCAGTTGTATTTCACAAACAAGTCAATTTTTGAAAATTAAAAGTAAATCCCATTATTTCAGTTCTGTTCCAGCGGAAAGGGAAAAGCAAAACATGCGCACGCACGTCTTGTCGGCTACCGCCGCGTGAAAGTGCCCTCGGCTATGGATAAACCACCTTTTGACGATGACCATTGAAGGGAATAATATACCGGACAAGTAAAGTGAACCAGATGTGGGCCGGCGCGGCGCCTGACTATGGTGGCGCTTCTATTAGGCGCCCGTCGGGACATCTGTACCGCAAAAACTATAAAGACTTTAGGACCGGAACTAGTTCTGCAGTGTTCGTTATTTACCAAATAACTGAGATCCACCCAGCGCCTCGAGAATCAATTCAAAATATTCACCAACGGGGTTTTTAAAACTATAAAATATACAAATATAGGCCTAATGGAAACTTCCTAGTCTTTCACTATACTAGACTATTAAACTTACAATGTTTGTATAAATATTAGAGTTCTAATGAATTTAATGGAATTATGTTTTTATATGTTTTGGTATATGGGAAATTCCTTTCGGATATATACCAAAGGCTCATCTTAGGGTTTTTAGTATTGATGGGAATATTACTCTTTACAAAGCAACATGAGAATCTCAGCTGGGGTTTGGCAAGACTGAGTCGTCTACGAAGGAAATTATTTATTATTATTCTCCGTAAAGTTATTAATTGAAACTGATTTTAATTAATTGTGTGCGTTTATGTTGGTAAGAAAAGATAAATTTAAATAATTCGACCACGCCTCTGAACCGCTGACTTGAGTTGAGTGAATTTCCCAAATTAAGTTTATTTGATTTTAGGATTTCAACCAAGTACTGTATTTGGGAAATTGATGTACTCACGAAGGAGTTGAATAGCTGCCTGTGTGCGATATATATTAGTAGAATTTGTTTTCACCTAAGCCTCCAGCCTCGACCTTGCGGCCTCGGATTATGGACTGCTCCGATACGCTCGCGGCCTACACACTCGGCCGTTGGTCTCGGGTCAGAAGATGCCCCACGATAAAATCCCCAAGTGGATTTGAACCAGGTACTTTTTTGGTATTTTACGTGTTGATCGATTTTGGTGAAACTATACGGTCGTGGTAAAAAAAAAACAAAATGTTCAGAATAATATGCTAGATTAATTTTTTTAGAAAAAAGTTCAAAAATGTTTACTAAAAATCTCAAAAAATAGTTACTTCCGGTAAAAAAGCGTGCTTTCGGTTGTTGGATTTTGTTGGCTAACGAACTAGTCTGAGTGACATAGACAACCAATGTGTGTACCAAATCAGTTTTGAAATGCGGCCATTCGACTGAGAACACATATATACAAACAAATGTATATATACAATTTTTAATGACACCAAAAACGTATTCTGGGCACCACGATCGGTGCTCATTTACTACTCCCGACCTTAGGTCTCATCAAAATGGTCACTGTAATAGCTTATATTTCCTATGGAAATTCCCTAATAACCCTGTAGTTGGCTGTAAACTGCGAGTAGCCTATCTATACATCTATACTCTATACATATACATAATATTGAAGTGTCTGTGATGTCAAAATAAATACTTTCTTCTAAGCTTATATGGTTATTCACACTTTACAAAAACCCAAGCAAGCGTGTTTGTCTGTTTGTCCGGGCTAATCTCCGGAATGGCCTAACCAATTTTGACGAAACTTTCATTTACATGTAGAGGATTTGTCAGAGATTAATCTATTCTACCTTTTATTCCAGAAATATTTAGTGTTCTTATTTAAAAATTGAAAAAATATAAAACTTATGGACAAAGTTAGGGGTTTTGCGAACGGACGTGGCACGCGACCATTATAAATAAAAAGAAACTGATTTAGTTTTAAAAGTCTGTGTTTTAATTTACTGAATACGCTAGTTTAGTATTAAATGTATATATCAAAACAGTATGCAATAATGTGAAATAAAAATACGTAGATCTACTCATAGAGTTGTTAAATACACCTCAAAACCTAATTTGTAAACTTATGATTTTAGCATTTATTGGTGCATAGATAAAAACTTGCGTAAGCCTATAGATCGATTTTGACAAACGCACTGTGCGTTTTTGGGCCATGGAACTCGGATCTAAAATAGCTTTTTTTTTATTGCGTGTAAGGCACAATATTTACCCGATAGTCCTTTTATTTATTTAATTACATGTGCGAGCGAAGCAGCATGTACCAGCTAGTTATAAATAAAACAGCTGGTTTTTAACTAAAGCTTAACACTTTGTCAAGATCGTCTGTGTTTTAATTTACTGTTTACGCTGGTTTAACTGTTAAATATACATCAAAACAGTATGCAATAATGTGAAATGTACTCATAGATGTTAAATAGCCTACACATCAAATCCGATTTGTAATTTTTTGTTCGTACGGGAGTTATGTGTAATAAACTGACGGAAAAGGGGATTTTTTAGCGTTTATTGGTGCATAGCTGATAATTTACATAGGTAGGCCTAAAACGCATACATAGGTCGATTTGGGAGAAAATCACTGTGCGTTTTGGGTTATGAAACTCTAATCTAAAATCTTTTTCTTTGCGTTTAAAGACCCGTTTACATGCTCAAGCCATTTGGAAGCCATGCAAGTAGATTGGTGTTTGTGAACGCTGGTTTGACGTTTGCGCAAGCCAAAAAATATGGCTTGAGTAAAATCTATCCTGACAGAAAATCAGTGTGTATTGGTTTGAGCGTGTGAACGCTGGTTTGACGTTTGCGCGAGCCAAAGTTACAATCTCAGGCATGCGCATTGAATGATATCCTACCTCCACCTGTTATTTACACTGATCTGTTATTTACGGTCCGTATTCCAGCGTGTGTTGGTTATATTCATTGTGTATTGTTTGTGTTGTTATTGTTTGTTGGTTCATAAAATGTCAAGTGAAAAAGAATTTCTAATTGAATTTATTGAAGTTTACAAGTCGTTCTCTTGTTTGTGGAAAGTGAAGTGTAGGGAGTACAGTGACCGCAACGCTAAAGCTCATGCTTATGACGCTTTAGTTGAAAAAATGCTATCCTTAGGCCAAGAAGCCAACAGGGAGACTGTTGTCAAAAAAAATCAACTCAATACGTACTGCATACCGAAAAGAGTTGAAGAAAGTAATACAATCTGAGAAATCAGGTGCCGGAGAAGAGGATATTTATGTTGTACCTTATTTATGGTACTTTGAACTTTGGAATTTTATAAAGGACCAAGAAGTTCCCGGGCGTACTCAATCAAACATTGATGAAGTACAGGTAAATGCAAATTTATTTACATTGAAATTTATTTAAGGGACCGGGCTCACTACGTAGTTCAGCAATTAAATTGGTATAAGAAAACACATCCCTCTGTAACAACCATGGTTTACACCATTTTGGTCTTTTTAACCTTCATGTCCTTCTTTTTCTTCACAATGCACACCGCAGCAGTTGAAAGAAGTATTACTTCTTCGTCCAAATGTTCCATTTTGAACAATACAAACTGATTTTATAATAATTTAAACACTACTGATAACAACTTTTATGTATTTAATGAAGAAGTTTATCGTTGAAATGAACAAACTAGGGTTCCTCACTTCATATTTGCACAAATCGAACTGAGCGTGTGAACGGAAATATTTTATTTCCGAAGTAAGAAGTACCAGCTGGTCGTAAATAAGATCACTCGGAAAGCATCGTATAAGAATAGGAAGTGTAGCTAACGGAAGGGAAAACTGCAGATAATGACAGCAAATGTACATCCAATATTGCTGTGTTTACAGTGTTGGTATAGGATGCCGAGTTGAACAAACCAATTATTACACATAACTTAACTATTATCCTTCATCCGATTGATTTGACAGTTACACCAAGCGATAGGGAATCAAAAGGGCTACAAACAAAATGTCTTGACATTTTTGTTATCATGTAGGCCTATGGTTATTGGGTAATTTAGGTTTGAAATTTTTAAACAGCCGCCATTTTAAAACGCATGATTTAATATAATCGCTTATTTTTCTTAAGATAGATCATTGTTAGGTTAAACTTCATGCCAAGTTTGAACTCAATCAGTCGAACATTTCTATAGATATGAATTATTTTGTACAAACAAAAAAAAAAAAAAACTAAATGGTGGATGTCTGGAAAACGAAGTATTTCCGAATCTATGTTTATTCTTTATTTTCACTAGTAGAACATGTACTGAAAGTTTTCCAGTTTCTTCCTGAATCATCCTGTATGTTGGCTCAGAATGGCAATACAAAGTTTATATTGGTGGGCGACTTTAATGGTAGAGTAGGTACGAAACAAGTAATCCCAGGAGACTTGTTTAAGAGTAAACATCATCTACTGCGAGCAGATAGAAATTCAAAGGATATTTAACTGAACTCTAATGGAAGTAAACTGTTATCGGCTTTTGAAGATTTTAACCTGGTTATTCTGAATGGGCGAAAGGTTGGAGACAAAGAGGGAGGTTAACATTTCTTAGTGCTCAGGGCTCCTCGGTAATAGATATGTGTATAGTTTCTTTGGAGTTATTGAAGTACATTGATTTCTTCCAAGTGTATAGTCAACATGTATTTGTCTGATCATGTGCCTATAAATATAAAATTCACAACATGCAAGAAGGTCGTAGACCACGATGATGTTATTCCAATTATTCCGAAACTAAATTGGAGTATTCAAAATACGAAGGAATGTTAGAGCAAGATAACCACACCACAGCAACGGTTGAAAAATATGATCAGGATACTCTCAAGAGAATAGTGATTACATAACTGATATAGTTGAGCAATGCGATAAGAAAAGCGTCTGTAAAACACAATGCTTTAAACAAGTCTGGTTTGACGTAGACTTTTATAGATTGCGAGCTAAAGTATTGAAGCTTTTGAACTTGTATAGAAGTAATAACTCAACAGTAATTAAACAACAATATATGGATTGGAGTAGAGTTTATAAGACTAGAGGAAACCTCGCCAACCCCTTTGAACATTCTATACACATAATTATGTTACGTTTTCTTTATAATAAAGGTGTATTATTAATAATAACCCCAAAGCTAAGATGGTAAATAATGTTAAATGTTCGAATCAAATTATTTTATAACAGCAGTTATAATAAAGGTTAAAAGGACCAGCAAGGCTCAGGTATACGCTAATAGAAACCTAACCTAAAACATAGAAATACAAATAATTGCTTCAAAGTTTGAAATCAGGTATTAATGGAAATATTGGAGCAAACAGCTGTTTTATCTGTTATTTTATTCAATTGATTGCTATGGTAATGAATGTAAATAGGCCTACATTCAAGAAATTCATCAGTCTAGGCCTAACCTAAGATTTTTTTTTCGACTAAATTTACAAATATTGAAATTTTTAAAAAAATTATCAAAATGAATTATAGCTTATGTTACTGAGGGATAGAGAAGCTTTTTATTAGTAAAACTATTTTTCCAATCGGTTCAGTAGTTCCAAAGATACCCCCTACATACAAACAAACAAACAAATTTTATTTCTTTATAATATTAGCATATAATATGTGTGGCTAAGAAAAAAGAATATTATCGTAATTGCATAGTACAACTAAATGAAGTGCAAGACTGGTCACTTCTAGAAGTTGGAACGTATTTTGAAAAAGAAATCCTTTTTGACGAACAACAGTATTGCTGCTGCAGATTGGGAAGAACATTTTAGAGGGTTCCTAAGTCCAAGAGTCAATGCTTGTAATGTTGCATATGCTGAAGCTTTTACAAAAGATGACATTTTAAATGCTCCTTTTCAAATAGGTAGCTGAATTGTTTGCAGTTGTGGGGAAGATCAAGGACATCAAAGCGCCTGGAGACGAAAGGATAACGATAACCATTGATTTTTTTTAATATGCTCCTCATTTAATGTCGCAGAAGATATTGGAGGTATATAACGCAATTTTTTAAACAAATTCTTTGCCTGAAAGTATTAAGAGTATTAATTTGCCAAGAAATAAAATATCTTCCCTATCCATAAAAAGGGTGAACTGAGTGAAACTTCCAATTACTGATTATTATCGTTTAACAAAGTGACCGTCTACTCGTGAATAGATTGACTCATTGGGCCAATTTTAAGCCTGTGTGCTATGGACCCACATGTGCATCCGCTTTAAAATATTAGTGATTATTAAGTAGAAAGGTTCAAAAATAAGAAAAAAGATTTCTACTCATTTAGGCTATAAATATAAAAAATAAAAGATCAGCTCCTAGCAAAGGCAATACAAAATTTGCATAGCAGTGAACGTGTTAGACAGATTCACTGTGACTTCATAATTGTATTAAAGTAGGAGAGGGGATACATTAAAGTAGGAGAGTAACTAATAAATATTATTATTATTATTAGCTAGACGAGAATTTTTAGAAAGATGCGGTTTTTTGAATATGGCAGGGTATATTAAGGGCTTACAAATAAGCCACATTTTACTAAAATCGTTAAAGCCGTTTTTTTAATAAAAAAATAATAACTAATTTTTTGGTGGTTTTTTGGCCGAAAAGGGGGTTGTTTTTCAAAAAATTTCGAAACCTATTCCGTGCATCTATGCAGGCCTAATTGACATGTCTGGTGCAAATTTGTTCGAAATCGATCAAATAGTTTTCTCTCTAGCTTTGTATATACAGACAGACATACAGACAGACATTTTGTAAAACCACTTTTTTGGAATCAGGGGGTCCCAAAACGGATATTTCCACAAAAATCTCAACATTGAATTTCTTTGCAATCACTATACTTCTTTCTCTATACTATAGTATAGTGAGAAAGTAAAAGGGACAAAGAAGTTTTAAATACACAGTAAAACAATAGATAAGATTAAAAAATAATGTTTTAAAATCATATCATACAATAAAATTTCAAGATTATATCTTCTATATAAAAATCTAATGGTTTCTATCTGGGGGGGAGGGGGAGGTGTTACCCAATCACGTAAAAACTACTGGATGGATTTGAATGAAATTTGGCATATAGATCATGACCTGGAATGAGACATAGGCTAGAATTGATTTAGATTTAAGGGCTGAAACAACCTTTAAAACAATACATATTTATTATTATACTTCCATTAAGACTAGAGAGCTGGAAATTCGTACATTTATTTCTTACAAGATATATATAAAAAGTAAACCATATTTGTATTTTTTAGTGTACCGCTAAGGGTGAAAATGTAACAACCCCTAAAACAATAAACATTTATTACTATGCGGTGGATCTTTGGGCTGTGTGTGAAACCACGGGTACCTGCTATTGTAACCATAATTTAATTCTATTTTGAAGATACAGTAATCTAAATCTGAACTTTGACTAAACATCTGAAATATTTTGAACTTTTTAATTAACAATATTGACTCTTAATTGTAAACATAAATTAGTTAACTATTTTTGTATTGAACTCTAAAGACATTTAGTAGATAAGATTTTATTGTTAAATATAAGGAAAAGTATAATTGCAAAGGTATTTATTCTATTTATATAGCTAGGCCCAGGAACTACGAGATAAGAGAAACAATATTGTAATTTATTTGAGCTTATAATTATTATATTAAAATGTTGTGTTAAAAAAACATAAAGTGTTAATCAGTAATTTATTGTTATTATAATTTATATATGGTTAATGATCTTAAGAATATTGTGAGGTCGTTAAATCCTAGAAAAGCTCTTGGGTACGAAAGAATATCTTCGATTGTCAGTAAAAATGTGTCCGATAACTTGGCAGAGCAATTAATTGTTATCTAGGCTATAGTAATAATATAAAGAGGTAAAATTTGTTTCCTTGTTTGTTTGTATGTAGGGGGTATTCTCTGGGACTACTGAACCGATTGAAAAAAATAGTTTCACTAATAAAAAGCTACACTATCCCTGAGTAACATAGGCTATAATTAATTTTGACAAAAACCTTTTTTATTTCAATATTTGTAAATTTAGTCGCAAGAATCTTAGGTTAGGCCTAAACTGATGAACCATCACATGAATTTGATATCATAGCAACTAATTTAATGACATAACTGATAAAACAGCTGTTTGCTCTAATATTTCCATTAACAACTGATTTCCAACTTTGAACCAATTATTTAAATTTGTAACTTTTAGGTTAGGTTTTTATTAAAGTGTAGACCGAGACTTGCTGGTTCTTTAACCTTTATTATAACTGCTGTTGTAAAATATAAGAAATAATTTGATTTGAACATTTAACATTAGTTACCATTTTAGCTTTGGTGTTATTATTTATAATAGGCCTAATATTATAAAGAGGTTAAATTTGTTTGTTCATTTGTTTGTATGTAGGGGGTAATCTCTGGAACTACTGAACCGATTGAAAAAATAGTTTTACTAATAAAAAGCTACACTATCCTTGAGTAACAACGGCTAGAATTAATTTTGATTTAAGAGTTAAAACAACCCCTAAAACAATACGTATTAATTGTTATATTTTCCTTAAAGTTAAAGAGCTGAAATTTTGTACATTTATGTCTTACATGATACATAGAAAAAGTAAACTGGATTTGCATTTTGCCGCGTGCTGCTAAGGGGTAAAAATGTGATAACAACCAATAAAATAATAAAAATTAATTGTTATTTTTCCTTAAAGTTAGTGAGCTGAAAATTTGTACATTTATTTCTTACAACATACATACAAAAAGTATCATAGATTGACATTTTGTCGCGTGCTGCTAAGGGGTGAAAATTAGTAAAAAGTTTGATCGTTATACTTTCCTTAAAGCTAGAGAATAAAGGAACCGCAGGGTCCCAAAACGGATATTTCCACAAAAATCTCAACATCGATTTTTTTTACTATCACTATAATTTCTCTATACTATAGTATAGTGAGAAAGTAATAAAAACCAGACTACTCAATTTTCTGACCAAACATAACTACTTTAGAGTTCATGTCACGAGTTTACACTCGTATCAATGACGGTCAATTCACTGCGGGGATGTTTATTGGTATTACGGAAGCGTTTGATACTGTTGACATTAATATCGTTTGTGCAATGGGGGGGATTCGTGGTGTAACTCATGAATGGTTTAAATATTTCTGTTAACTAGATCTAAAAAAAAAAAAAACTAGAGTAGTTGAAAGTTTAAGAGCGTCAGGGGTATTAAAATATGGAATTCCGCAGGGTTCGTTGTTTTCTAGTCTATTGTTTTTAATATATAAATCAATAATTTGTGTAACGGTAAATTTTGAGGAAAGCTCGTTGCTTTTGCCGAAGACATACCTAGCCCTGTTTTACAAAGCAAATACAATAGAACGTTAAAGATGATATGCTAACCGATTTGATACATTTATGATTTTGGTTTACGGCAAATTTCATGATATTAAGTCCTAAAACTAAATCTGTCCTCTTTAATTTGCGTAACCAGTTGGCTTTCACTTCTCCTTTGAAATATCATTCACTCCGTTGCTATATCGACAACAGCAACGAATACAGAATCTATAAGAAGCTCAACGCCCATGTTAAAGATTCAGCCTAGTTTTATTTGAATTTGGCAAGCTTAGCGCGTCATCCGCTAGGTAACTAGAGCGCTCATGTCGTCGGTAAGGCAAGTGTGAATGAGACAGAGAAATGACCCAGCCATTTTGTCTCGCTCACACCTGGCGCGGAGGATTGGTTAGTCACAGACGCTGGACATTTTCAGCCAGCGCTGCCTAACGGCTGCCGTGCTAAGCTCGATTTAGCGGCAACTAACTGGGCTGACTATTCTCCATAAGGCCCGGTACACACTTGCTGCAAATGGACGCGGGACGCTGCGTCCCTTTCAATCGAATAGGAAGAAGTACATAGGAACTGATGGTGCGTTACACACGGGACGCCGATACCTATCTAACTCTAGCGTCCCTTGCGATAGCCATCGAGATGGACACAAGTTTCTGTGGGACGCGCGTCACTTTTCCCTACCCCCGATACCTAGCAGTACCCAACTTGCTATCGAGCAGTGCACACTTGCAGCCGCGTCCTATCTGCATCCATACTATGTCTTAGGATTTTTTTTTAATTTCCATGATCTTTAAACTTTTTTTAGTTTTTACTTAAACTTTAAACTAATTTTTTAAACATTAAACTTTTTAACTTTAATCATTTTATACTTTTCTTACTTTTAATTACTGTACATTTAAATATAACATTATTTATTTTAAAATTAACAGAGAGTTATAGCAAAGTACTGATGGGTTTATGCAAATTTTAAAAATAATGAAAATAAATAAATATGTTCTAAATCTTAAATTAAAGGATTTTACAAATCTCAATGTCACTGCCATCATCTCCAAGGGAGGTATGGGAGATCTCATGCAGGTTTCTTTTCCTTGTAATGCATCGCTGATTCGATCGGCCAATTCGTCGTTTCGTCAAAGGATCGAATTGACATTCGAAAATAATTAAAAAAACGTGATATCATCTTCTCTTAGATCCATCAGACATACATTAAAAGCACCCTTCAAGCACCTCTCGCTGTTGTATGGATGAATCCAGTACTTGCTATTGTTATTTGCACTTTCACGATTTACGTATTTGTACACTAAGTATGAAAAAACAACTTTCTTTTTTAATATTTGAGCTTGTGTACGATCCATCTCGGTTGGTGGCAAATGAAAGAGTTGATGCGGCTTATAAACGTGGGACGCCGAACGGACGCAGATAGGACGCCGATGGGACGCAGATAGGACGCAGATAAGGCACAGATGGACGCAAATTTAATGGACGCAGCGTCCCGCGTCCATTTGCAGCAAGTGTGTACCGGGCCTAAGCGTTGCGCTCCTTGTACAGATTCCTCACGCCGGCAATGCACCCCGAGAGGGGGTAAGGCCCAGTCCCCACGCTGTGTTTGTTGTGTCCAACGTCACCAGTACAACCTAAATACAAAAAAATAGACCTCTGTTCTTCAATGTACACCCTAGTTTGTCACTGTAATGTAACGGTAAATAAAAGTGATAAATACATTTTTCTTAGTGAACAGGACGTGTAAAAATTAGTTGTTTTATTTATAAATATATACAAGTGTCACAAAAAAACCTTATCGTGCTATAATACAGGATCGGATTCTATGCATTATAATAAATTTAAATATTCAGAAACATTTTACGAATTCGGGTTAGTTTATTTGAGTTTTTTGTTAGTTTTTTTTTACAACAACAGTAACAGTAACATCTGTAGTAGGCCTAATGTATTTTCATCAGCTATTTTTTATTCAATGGAAACGGTTGCCAAATGATGTAGTTACAATTACTTTTTTTAAGATTGTTATTGATGATAGTAAAAATCAATGTCCGAATTCGAAAAAAAAACGTTACTGAACATTTTAAAATTTATTTTAATGTAGGTATTGAATTTGATACTTCATAGAGCATTAAGGTTTTTATATGGGTAGTATATTATTATGTCAATTTTGTGTAGGCCTAAATCGTTATAAAGTTTAGTAAACAAAAAAAATTAATATTTTATATTTAAAAATATTGAAGATCCAAGTTGGCAAGTTTACTTGAACCTTTCAAAAATTTAAGCATGAAGTCCAATTTACAAAAAAATGGTTGGATTTAGGAAGAACCGCAAGAACTAAGAATAATAAAATTACTTAGCCTATATAATCTGATTACCAAATCAGAACAGCCAGGATCGCACCAAATCAATATCAAACAAGCACACAATGTATTCATTACAGGAATTACCTTCCTCCTGACTAAACAAAAGGTCGTACAGAAAATTGTTTTAAATAAAAAAGTTAATTCCACTAATTATCAACAACTTTCTCGCAAAAAGTTTTCGTTTTGCCTAAAAATACAAAATTTTCTCGCTTTGAACATTTTTGTTGTCATCACTTTTATTTTATAAAAAACTTAGTAAAATTTTGCATCACAGTTATAACATTTTATAATTTTGTATGAAACAAAACCTTACTTATTTATAGATATTTGTCATAGTTTTCTCTAAAATGTGAAATACTTTTTTATAAAAATGTTGTAAGCAAGTACGTAAAGTTATAAGAATGTGAGCGCTGTCTTATTTCGTCAGTTAAATGTTATTTGTGGACCTATTTTTTTGTGGAATTGGTTGTACCGCCAAGGCAGGTTTAAGGAGAAGTAGACTGTAGAAGGGATGACCTGCCCATTAGGTTAAGTGCACTCCTATAATTATAGTTTGCTCGAACTGTAGGTTCTGTATTCATTGACAACAGTAGACTATTAATTCAGCTACTGCAGTGAAATTGAGCAAGTTGCTTAGGTTGAAGTACTAACGTAGACTCAGATGGAAGGCGCTTATAACTTGCGTTAAAAATAAATTGCTGAAATATTTACGTATTTTTTATATGGTTAAGAATGTTCATTGGATGTCCTCAGAGCCATTTACTGTACGTCTATAAACTCTAAGCTGGATTATGGTCTTGCTGAGTGGGAGGGGACGTATTTTGCCACATTGGATCCACTGCTGATTTTACAGAAAAAAATTATTAAAATCATTCTTAAGAAACCCTCAAGGATGAGTTCGGTTCCGTTATTTCAAACCCTAAACATATTGCCGTTGTATACGTGTTTAAAGTATTTTCTATAAAAAAGTGGAAATTCAAAAGGTCACCATGACACCATAAAGGCGAGGCTAAGAAATAATAGTGATATATTTGTTCCAAACCCCAAATTCACAATATTTATGAAATTTTTACATATTTAGCACCCATATTTTTTAATAAATTACCCAACTGATTTTTGAAATGTAAACTTCCATAGGCGCACCTCGATACACTAAATATATTATGTGAGTTGCTATGTTTGCTGGCGGGTGAATCGGATTTTACCGTCCCGCAATTTCTGAAATGCTCTATTCTGTCACGCATTTTTGAAACGCTCTATTCCGTCACGCATTATTTGAAACGCTCTATTCC
>JAGFPH010006241.1:70545-82307 GCA_018207615.1 Philaenus spumarius
TCTATTCCGTCACGCATTATTTGAAACGCTCTATTCCGTCACGCATTATTTGAAATGCTCTATTCCGTCACGCATTATTTGAAACGCTCTATTCCGTCACGCATTATTTGAAACGCTCTATTCCGTCACGCATTATTTGAAATGCTCTATTCCGTCACGCATTATTTGAAACGCTCTATTCCGTCACGCATTATTTGAAACGCTCTATTCCGTCACGCATTTTCTGAAACGCTCTATTCCGTCAGTTTAAAAAAGTGTTGGTCTTGCCGAGACTCGCACAAGCAGAGTAAACCACCATAGACTAGCGCCTTAGTCGGTTACCCCACGAACGCATTGCTAGTTTAGTATATTTGGGTTTTGTATACAAATGTATCAGATTGTCCAACGTCATAGGCTTAACCCGTTAATGTTAACACAATGTACAGTTTAATTGGTAATACCTCTGAAATGGACATTGTGCTTCCTCATTTCGTAAGTTGTGTTAAAAAGTTTACACTTCTCCCGCGTGGTCTTAAGCACACAATTTACATTTTTTTACTCGTAGTTCTAATTTTTAAAGTTAGCCTTTTCTTTTGGAGTAGGCCAAAGTCACGTAGGTTTCTTTACAACTCGTGTTATAACATAAATTTAATGCTTTGATTTAGAAATTTAACATAATTTATCATCTTATTTTTCAGGTGTTGATTAGTCCTACAGCTGAATTAAAAATAATCAAATATGTGTGTGGTTGTACCAATGGAGTAGGCCGCTGTAGGCGTGTGAAGCAGGCAGAGGCTTCTAGTTAACTATAAATTCTTAGCGACATCGTTCTCCTCGATACGTTTATTCTTGTCAATTTTGTTACCAACATAATGTAAACAAAAAACAATGTATAATTTCCCGAAATGTTTCACGCAGTTTCCAGTGGCGCCAAGACCGGCGGGGCTATTAAACGTGCTTCGGTGGAGCACAGAAGACCAAAGTATTGTCCCGCTAGAAGCATTATTGCCGGTCTGCCAATTAGCTTAATGTGAAGACATCCTTTTGTAGCATTTATTAAAGATCGTTTTGATTTCATTTAGAGATACTCTACGATGTTTGTAAATACAAATTCAAAACAATATTTGTTTAATCCACACATACATGTGCATATTTTAGTACTCCATTAATTTGTAAATTTTATAGACTAATAATGTTTATTCGTATAGAAATATAGAAAGTTAGAATTTTCATAATATTATATAAATATAATAGATTATAAATTCACAGGGTGATTCAGACTATACAGCAATCTATCGGAAGTTCGTTCTATAGCTGAAAATAAGAAAAAACGTTCATATAAACATAGGCCCGAAAACGCTTCGTTTTACAGATATCCGCCATTTTGTTTTTTGTACAAAATAATTCATACCTAGAGAAATGTTTGACTGTTTGAGTTCAAACTTTGCATGAAGTTTAACCTAACAATGATAAATCTCAAGAAAAATAAGCGAAATACCGGATGGTCTCACGGTCAAAACAATCGGAAGAAGGATAAAATAGCCATTGGTATTTGGTTAACCTAATAGAACTCCGATCCAATGCAATATTTTGTTCCACTGGAAATTCGACTTTTTTGGCGCTATCTATTGGGGAAACGACGGAAGCTGTTTGAAACACCAATGCTACCAATGATTTCTCCCTAGCGCTACCTCGTGGCGCGATCATGTACTATTTTCGCGACAACCTTTTTTCCGGCACACAGCCCCCGTATGGATGCAAGATCTATTTATTATTCATGATCTATGATATAGCTAAGTTAAAGATAATAACATCATATTGTACATACGATACTGTTGTCTGTACTGTGTTGGTATAGGATGCGGGTTTGAACAAACCAATTATTTCACACAACTTCTATTATCCTTCATCCGATTGTTTTGACTGTGAGACCATCCAATAGGAAACCAAAAGGGCTACAAAAAAGGTAACTTGACATATTTTTGTTAAAATGTACGGTTTTCGAGTAATTTAGGTTTGAAATTTTCAAACAGCTGCCATTTTGAAACGCATGAATTGATTTAATCGCTTTTTTTCTTGAGATAAATCATTGTTAGGTTAAACTGCATGCTAAGTTTGAACTCAAACAATCAAACATTTCTCTAGATATGAATTATTTTGTACACAAAATAAAATGACGGAAATCTGAAAAACGAAGTGTTTTCGAGCCTGTGTTTATAAGAACGTTTTTCTTATTTTTAGCTATAGAATTAACCTTTCCGAGAGATTGCAGCATAGTTCTGAATCACCCTGTAAAACCGATCGCGATGAAATTTCCTTGGGATACTAATTTATTTACCAGTTTACGTTTTAGAGATTTGACTTTTCTTTATCAAGTTATGGAGTAAACTGTACAAATTACATGTACCCAGGCACCGATATTAAAGAAACTCAATATCGTTTTTGGTCCTAAACTACTGTTCAGTTAATTAAAATTTATGTTGAGCGCGTTAGGTTATGGCTGTGAACATACCTCTACGCTGTAGGGGGTGGAGCTAGGCTAGATGCCGCCTTCTAGATAGAAATCTTCTGTCTAGAATCCTAGACCACGGTGAGCTTTAAGGGGGCGCTACCCTGTCCGCCATATTGAATATGATTGCCATAAGAGCAATGCTACAGAATAAGTCATTTTTTCCGTTAATTCGTGGAATAAATTTAAAAATTTGGTTTCGTTTTGAAGTACTGTCATGTGCATATGTTGATTGCTGAATACATTTTCAAAAACCGTTTTATTGTTTTCATAAACGTACGATATAAATAGTAAACAGTAGTAAACTTTATTAATTTTTTACTCAGTTGCAAAAAGAGATATTGCAAACATTTTTAGCAATCAACACCCACAATCTATTTTACTTTAAGAAAAAAATACAGCTTTCGTTTTTTGACAAAAATAACACAAAAAATAAAAAATATGCTTAATAGTGAAGTTATGTTTTGGTTATTTAACATTGAAATAGGTACCCAACTTCACCGTTTTGAATGTAGGGAGCCGAGGCTTAACGTCAAGGCATTCAACTGGCGCTGGCACTATACAACATTGTTTAAGTATTTACAAAATGGCTACTAGTTGAAGTTATAAGTACAACATTTTACGAAAACCTTACAAGTTAATTAAATTACAAGTGAAAAATATGTACCAAGACCGGGATTCGAACCCAGCACCTTTACCATTCCGTGGTAACGCTCTACTGACTGAGCCACTTGGATCACTCCAGATATTGGTCGATGTTATCTCACTTGTACGGTTTTACTGCATTTATTTAACCAAGTTAGCCTACTACGAGTTACTAAAAATTGACAATATTATAATGGTACATTACTCACTCGTACCTGGAAGATTTACTAAAATTATATTTATAGATCTAACAACAACACATCAACACGTTATGCTATACTCAGTAGACTGAACTAACTAATAACAATAAAAGCAATGTTTAACTAATAACATTATACATTGATGTTGGGGTTGGGGATAATTGAAACGAAATGAAGGCTCCCAAACCCAGAATACAGTGCCATCATGAAAGTTTCACAAAAGTTTGGATCCGAAATGTGGTTCCTGTAACGTATTTGATTGCTAGTTTAGGTTTAGGCTTTTTCACAATCCTTTATATTATTTTTCAAGGGTGCTTTTTTGTCGCTAAGCGATAACTCCCTTAATTCTTCATCAAAATTAATTATTGAAGCATCATTTTAAAGCTTATGTTCCCCGCTATTGACGAAAAATAGACAAACATCTTAAAATTCATGTTTTCGTTACAAAAATTGATTAAAAACTTGTATATTATACTTTATATGGTTCCTAATGAAAGGCGCCTTCTATTAACTATCTGTTTAACTAAGATGA
Source organism: Philaenus spumarius (assembly GCA_018207615.1). NCBI lineage: Eukaryota > Metazoa > Arthropoda > Insecta > Hemiptera > Aphrophoridae > Philaenus > Philaenus spumarius. Next base: position 74,411 of record JAGFPH010006241.1, read on the forward strand.
CACCTGTTAGTTAGATGTTTACATTCTATATGCATGTATAATCTATCACACGAATCAATCAAATTAAACCAACGTAAATAAATAAACGTAATTTACTTAATTAAAACAGGTAAGTAAATCTCCTAACTTGCGAAATACAGTATTTTACGGGTCAGCTAGTTTATATTATATTGCAACCATATAGCCTATATATATATATATATGTATTATGACAAATTAAATTTGTTTTACCGTCTAACCCAATTGCTTTGTCAAAAGTTTAACTTCATTACTTTCAGTTATACTAAATAGATAGTAAAAAAAATATATATTTGTTATTTAAAAAATATTCTAGGTATAATGTTAAATATGCAGTACAATGTAATTCTTTCAAAATGTAATGATAAGGATGCATTCTTAGAATTAACAAATAAAGACACCAGGAAGGCGAGAAACATTCCCTTCAATTTATGTTTACTTTTCCCGCAAAAAGTATAGTAAAAACTATGTCATTCTTAGTTAGTTATTCGATTCAAGTAAACATTATTCAAATAGTCAGTAATCAGTCAATCTTATAAACTCAATCAAGTCTACAGCCGGCGTATTAAGGCTCGGCTCTCCACATTCAAAACTACGATATTGGGTACCAATTTCAATGTTAAATAACCAAAACATACCTTCACTATTAAGCATATTTTTGTGCTGTTTTTGTTAAAAAACGAAAGCTGTATTTTTTTTCTTAAAGTAAAATAGATTGTGGGTGTTGATTGCTAAGGATTTTTGCAATATCTCTTTTTGCAACTGAGTAAAAAATTTATAAAGTTTACTATTTATATCATACGTTTATGAAAACAATAAAACGATTTCTGAAAATGTATTCGGCAATCAACATCCGCATATGACAGTACTTCACAATGAAACCAAATTTTTAAATTTATTCCACGAATTGACGGAAAAAATGACTTATTCTGTAGCATTGCTCTTATGGGAATAAGATTCAATATGGCGGGCAGGGAAGCGCCCCCTTAAATTGTATTTAGTCCTAATTTAATAATTACGATATTGCTATTTGTCAGAGTTTTTTTTAATATTTACTAACTTACACCAACCTGGCGACAAACAATACAAAGTGAAAAGATTACAAAAAATTAAAACTTTAAATACATTATGATTGAAATAATATAATAGGCCTACATTGTGAGAGTATTATGCACAAGTGCCTACGGGATAAACAAGACCGCGCCAAAGCAATAACAATCGCAAAATAATTGTCACAGGAATTACCTCCCTCCTTGACCATGCAAAGGGCCGTACGGATAGCAGTTAAATAGTTTAATAAGAAAACTGATTGAACTAATTAAGCATATCTACACTCTGCAAGCCTTATGAATCTTTAATGAATTTTTTAAGATAAACTCTTGTAATGTTCGGGAATTTGATCATGAATAGCTAAGCTATAATTTGTAAATTGTAATTGTAAATGTTATTATTACTTTAAAATATTTGAGTATAGAATGTAAATCAAGGGAATTTGAGTTAAATTACTTGAAAACAAAAATCTTCGTATTGTCAGGGTTGTTAGTAAATACTAGCAACCGATAAAGAACTTATAAAAAATATTAAAATAATAATTATTAAGAAATAAATTTACAAAAGAACACAAACTAAATTAAAATTCAATTCATCGTACATGGAGAAAGTATTGCTTTCGTCCAAATTTTCGAATTTGAACTTTTAGTGGAATTATCTGTTTTGGTGCTCCCTGAACCACAAAAAATTGTTTGGTGGAATTATCTGTGTTGGTGCTCCCTGAACCCAAAAAAAGTGTTTTTTTGGTGATGTCTGTCCGTGTGTCTGTTAGGATTTGTACAGAGCTGGAGACCATACCGATGGTCCGATTTTGATGAAATTTGGTATGTAGGTGTAGTTCTGGAATATCTCCAGGAACGTTTTCCATTTTTGCAGATTTTTAATTTTCAAGGAGTTTTAGCCCCCAAAAATGGCCAAAAAACGAGAAAAACCCAAATTTCTCAAAATCGGCTCTAACGATTTTGATAAAATTTTGCTTATTTGTAGCCATTAATGTACCCTAGCACATGCAAAAACCCGCATCTTTCTAAAAATTCTCATTTAGGTTATAATAATAATAATAACTGATTTTTTGGGGTTTTTGGCCAAAAAAGGGGTTGTTTTTCAAAACCTTTTTTCGTGCATCTATACATGCCTAATTGACATGTTTGGTGCAAATTTTTTCGATATTGATCGAATAGTTTTAATAATAATAATAATAATAATAATAATAATAATAATAATATAATGTAATAATATAGTATGGATGTGTGTTACATGCATCTAATATTTTCCATGGTACGTCCTACTTTTGCAATTCTAAATAACCACCTCCTATGCTACTCTTGGGAAGGTATAAAGTTTCAACTGGGAGAAAGTATGTGGCAGTTATCTGGTACCGTTTAATTTTAATTCTTTTGCTTACTAAATAAATAGTGTACGCAAAGCCCTTGATTGTCACAACAGAACTATAATATAATACTGTATTCTAAAATGTAGAATGTATACGTCCTGTAGAAAGTTTTATCTACATCGGTTCCTTAGTTGGCGGTAAACTAAACGCAATATAGGCCTAAATAAGCGCTGGCGATGCCGGCGAGCTTTGACTCACACCAGTTTCAGCTAACAGCTGTTCGACTTTCCATGTCATCTCACTTCTTATAATTAGTTGGAGCCATACACAGTTCTAAGAGACGCTTTTAATTGTTATCAATGACGCTTTTGGCGTGGATCAGATAGACTAATACTTTTGTAATATATTGAGACCTGTTCTTCACCTTATCTAGTTCATCCTAAATAAATATTGCACAAAAATAAAATGTAAGCAAACAAATCGTTACCAGTAACCGAGATAAAACGGCAAATAGATGAATGGTGACGGTGCAGCCCAAGATGGGTAGAGCAAAGGCACCCATCTTAGGTGCAGCCAGGGTTGTTACGTTTTCTGCGTGGGCTCACAGAGGCGGGCACCACTACGTGGGGAAAATAGTACCCCTACAACCCCCACTACGCGGAGAGGGTGTAGAGCAAAAGAAATAATAACGAACAAAATGCCAAATATAAAATACTAAAAATAAAATGTGACTGGTACAATAAAATGTAAAGTCTAACAGTGTTAAGTTTCGGTTTGCAAAGCTTAGAGTTAGAAAAAAATATTTCAATAAGATGAAAATATTCAAATTGATTTTAAAATTACATTTATTTATAAAAAACTAGTGGCTTGTAGGGGCAATTGCCCCTATATATTGTAGTAATTTTATTAAGTAAATTGTTAGTCTCATGATTCACCGTACCTTAAATTATCATTAACAATTTGTGAATATAATACGCACAATAATTCTTACATACCTGCGTAATTTATTTTGATGTCTGCTATGTTTAAAACTAAAATTTGAAAGCACTGTGCAAGCGGTTTATTATCTAAACATTTTAATGGTAATACAACTAAGGAAACATTTTTTCAGTACTCTTTATGGATATTAACTAAATATGTAAATAAATGTATTTGGATCTATTAAAACATTTTAATGGTAAGACAACTAACGAAGTTGTAAACATAAACCCAAAGTATAATCTACGCTATGTTTTGTTTGCGTATTACAGATGAGGTGAAATCAGCTGTTATATTATTAAGTTAAACGAATATTCATTTCTTCTTTAAATGTTACTCCACGTACACTCGCTTTTATAGGAGTTGATAATGAAGAAATTATTAATGGAATATGTTTGTATGTTATACTAAGATGTACGAATGTTTCCGAAGTTAAACAAATGTGTACATAAACTTCTATAAACTTGGATACATAAACATATTATATTGATAATAAAATAAAGTATTTATATAACAGTTTATAACCTCAATACAAATCTTATAACGTATTATAGGCTACATTAGTTCTTTAACTCTTATTTAGAAAAAAATTATCTTCGCAATACTTATATTGATTGAAGTTGTAAACATAACCCCAAAGTATAATCTGTGCTAGGTTTTGTTTGCGTATTACAGATGATGGGTGAAATCAGCTGTTATATTATATTATTAAGTTAAACGAATATTTATTTCTTCTTTAAATGTTACACCTGATTTACACCTGTATATGCCCATGCCATTTAAATGGGACTTATTTTATTCCGTAACAAACTTTTGGGACACAATTAAGAAAAATTAATATTTTTCCCCAAAACTTCATGCCCAGACCTCTAAAATGAGACCTCTCCCAGCTTCCTACGACCTACCGTTCGCTCTGAATTTCATTTTCAAATTTGGGCTTACGGAATTAAATATATTTTATAAAAAATGTGCTTTACCCAGGGCCGCGGAGTGTATGTAAAGAAGGGCTGTATCACGGCGCTCGGGAAGTTGTACCACTGCAGCCGCGCCGTGACGTCACTGCTCTGACACTGCCACGCTACGCTGCACCATAGATCATGAATAATAAATAGATCTTGCATCCATACGGCAGCAGTGTGGCGAAAATTAGGTTGTCGGGAAAATAGTGCATGATCGCGCCACGAGGTAGCGCTAGGGAGAAATCATTTGTAGCATTGGTGTTTCACACAGCTTCCGTCGTTTCCCCAATAGATAGCGCCACTAACGTCGAATTTCCAGTGGAACAAAATATTGCATTGGATCGGAGTGGTATTAGGTTATCCAAATACAATGGCTGTACCCAGGGCTATAGAATACAAGGGCTGGTCCACTCTTTGATGTTGACGCTTGCCGACTGTCCAACCCTTCCTCTCGAGTGTAGGAGTTTTGCCTACGGGTATCAGGTAGAAAGGGTCCCCATCCGCGAATTCCTCATACTGCGGAGTTTTGCCTACGGTTGGGGGTGGGCGCGAGAGGGGGAGGGGGAGAGAGAGAGATTCCTGTAGAGAAGAGAGACAAAGAGACTCTTCTAGCGATTATAAAAGAAAGAATTCTGCCAGGTACAAAAATTATCACTTTACAGGTACCGTATTATCACTTTATATAATTAGAATTAAAAAAAAACTAGAGGACTTACCTAAACTGTTTAGTCACAGTATTTTGCCGATAACAGTATGATTATAATATTTGTATAATTATAATATTTCGTCGTATTATAATTACGAGAAAGGTGGATGCTCTTTAATAATCACTACAAGAAACGGTGTCTCTCTCCCTCCCTCACACTCTCTTTCTCCCACCCCCACCGTAGGCAAATCTCCGCACCAAGAGGTTGCCGACGGCATCCCCCCCATCTACCTGACACCCGTAGGCAAAACTCCGGTTCCCCTTCCTCTCGCCCCCTTCCTATGTGACGTCACTGAGGTGCCATGACGTGTTATTTGATATAACGTTGCAAACGAAATTACTGAAACTATTAATTTGGTAATATACTATGTTGTTGCGTTGCGATCAAGTTACTAGCAGACCGTTTTAGCAAGGTATGTATTTATTTAATGTTACGTTGCAGACGAGATTACTTTATGTAATGTTACCAAGATTCTCAAGTAATATTGTCTGCAGCGTTACTTGAATATCCCAAGAAACACCTTTATTAACAAAATACATTAAAACATTTTCAGAATGATGAGATGTAAATAAATATACAATACATAAATAATAATAAGATTTAAACTTAGAGTACCGGTAATAATGAATTGATAACTCAAAATTTAAAAACAACAAATTTTAAGTAATGAGCTTCAAATTAAAATAAAGATTAAAAAATATTATTTATTTAATGTAAGAGCTGCAAGCGAGATTGCTTTATGTCAAAAAGTTACCAAGGTCCTCAAGTAATTTCTGCAGCTTAAGTTAAAATGTTTAAAAAAATCTTTACTAGCAAAATGCACTTAAAATTGTCAGAATAATTAGATATAAATAAATATATAATATACAAATAATTATAATCAAGTTTAAACCTAGAGTAGTAAAATTATTGATGACAAAAATAAACATAATTTTAAGTTAAACTTCTAGACTAAATTAAATTGCACCAGTGTCAATTTAAATTTAAATAGTTCAATTGTTTAAATTCAACTATTAAATTAACTATTCCCTAAGGCCTAGGGAAGGAAAATTTCTATAAAGCATTTTTATAAAAAAAAAGAATATTTTATGTCAGCAGTAATTATTATGTCAATGTGCATATCTGCATATAAGCCATGCAGATATGGCTCTTGGTATTATTATCTCTGATATAAGCTACTCATTATGTGTACATTTTATGTGTTTTATTTTATAAGTATTACCATTGACTATATAAGTATTAATGCATATATATATAGTCAATGGTATTACACATGTTTTATACTGCAGTATGACATTCAAGTTTTGGTGGTTTATTGTAATCAATACAATTATTTTCAATAATGTGATACACTTTGTTCAATTTCGTATTTAGTTTTCAGAAATGTTTCACAGAATCAAATTAAAAATATTAGTACACTACAACGATTTATTATCCACGAATTAGTTGTATTGTAGCCCTGTATTCTTCTTACATCTTTGTTTACAGTCTACTTATTGCTTTGTGTATTGTCAATACTAAAACTAAATAAAGAAGAGGGCATCATACAAATTGAACAGCTTTGATAAGAAATTGAAATTATTGTAGCAGAGAATACTATGAGAAGCGGTGGGAATGGAGCAGGCATTACCACCGTGACGTCATCACAGTGGCAGCACGGGAACGTTCTCCGTGGCGGACTGGTCTAGCCCACGGTAACTAGAGCTGTTGAAGAAACAACTTGTTTCTTCAATGCTAGAACTAAGAACTAGAACTCTTAGTTCTAGTTACCGTGGTCTAGCCCTTGTATTCTATAGCCCTGCTCTGACGCTGTACTGCCTCTCATGAGTTGCAGAATAGGGTAAATAAACATTGGCCTGCATTATGCAGCATATTTACTAACTTTACTGGCTTATCATATTAATATTTTTTTGTAAAGTTTAATATAATAATTATATAAAGTAAAAGCAATAACGTATAAATAAAGAAATACGTAGTAAAAACAAAATAAATAAAAATAACGTTATTTTTATTAAGAGAACTTAAAACACCCAGAAATATTACATAATGGATGTAAAACAGCAAAAAGCACATTTTGCAACTAACAATTTTATTATTTGCATAAATTTTATAAGTGTGTACTTTCATAAATTTATTGAAGTTTGAAAAGTTTAAATTTTTGTATAAAACTGCATAATTAATCAATTACGTTTTCTTAGTGTTCATTTTAATTAGTTAAGGATCATTTTACACAAAATTAACAATTGTTGACTTAATTTTAATATAAAAATACGGTTCTTTTCCCAATTTTAAGTGAGGTGTTTTATTGAAAAAATCTTCTAATGTTTGAAATGTTGGATTATAAAAAACTGATAATTTTCTGACAGGCGAGGAGAGGGTAAAGTCAATTTCACGCGGCCAAACAAATTATCTTGGCTAATTAAAATTTATATTTCGACGAAAATATATATATAGGTCTATTATACTAGGTATCCAAAACCATCCGTACCGTTACTGTTGCTCGACGAAGAATATTTATATTATAAATATTCCAAAAATAATAACAATTTTATATATTCTTTGTAAATAATTAATACTCAAACTCCAAAATAAATATTTTCTTTTCCTCAACATAAATAAAATTATCATCTTTTCTTTCACACATTTTTTTAAATTTATTGAATTATATAAATGTAATTATATTAGTATAAAAAGTCGGCCATATTGGATCTACTATTTTAAAACTTTGGTATAAACTTATTTTTGTTAGATCACTTCAATTAATTAATAACATTCTAATAATGATTTTTTTGTTGTTGAAATTTCCCTTGCTTAAGATTATTTACAAGGATATTTGTGTAACAGGTCGGCCA
>JAGFPH010006242.1:0-19438 GCA_018207615.1 Philaenus spumarius
GCAGTAGTGCCAGCATACCTTCTCCATCTGGATCATCAACTGAAATACAGCAATATGACCAACCTTCTCAAAATGACTCAGAGAGCATTTTAATGCCTGTGAATCCCCTAAGTACATTGATTATTATAACTCGTTATTTATTTACACTGTAAAATAACAAAATATTTTCTTACCTCAAAATAGATTGCTAGACTTTCACGGCTTGTTATTGCTTTCCTATAGTTTGTATCTTCCTTTTTTTTTTTTTTTTTTTTTTTTTTGCCCTTTTTTAGGCGGGCTTGGTATATCCATGAAGCCCTTATACAAATTCACTGTCCTTCTTAATTATATATATATATTTTTTTTTTTTTTTTTTTGTTGCACTATTTACTTTTCACTGATTTAAATGAGAAATTATATATTTGTTAGTAGGGAATATTACTACTGTTTATATGCATTCCTACTTTATAATAAATTGTAAAAATTTTATGTTTAGTTTTGTAAGTTATGTTAGTTACAAAAAGTAGGATCCTTTTGGGATTTAATTTTTGTTTAGGAATATGAATTTGGGATTGTGGTATTGGAGTTTCTTCTCACCAGAGGTCCATCTGGCATTCCTAATCCGAAAAGGTGTGGACCATGGAAAATCTAAGTACCATGAGCCAGGTTTCTACATATATGTTTGCTGTTTCGTGTTTAGGGTATATCTTCTTCCTATAATTTAAATTTTTATTTTTGTGGCTTTAATAAAATTAATTATTTCTAGAATTGTACAAGGCTTATTTTGTTTAAGTATATCTTTTAGGCAAAAAGGGGATTTCCAGTTTTCTTCCCTTAATTTGTTATATAGATTGTTTCTTAGTATTTCATAATTAGGGCAATCGAATATTATGTGCTGAATTGTTTCCGATTCATTTTTTGAGCATCTTAAACATTTTGGGGTTAAAGTATTTTTTTATCCTGAATAATGTACTATTTGTATTAGCATGTCCGAATCTTAATTTACAAATCGTTATTATTTCCGATCTTTTTAATTTAACGTTTTTAAACCAGGGAGTATTGCTGTAGTTGTTATTTATAATGTACTTATACCATGATGCTTTGTTTGTTTCTTTTAGAGAACTGTTAAATTGGTCATTGTATATTTTTTTTAGGTCTGCCGTATAGTCGCCTAAAGGAATTATATAATCTTGACATATACTATCATTATCTATGGCTTCTCTAGCTAACTTATCCACGTATTCATTATGTGAAATGCCTACATGTCCTGGGACCCATTGTATAACTATATTTTTATTGTTTTTCGTTACCTCTGTTATTATGTTACCTGTAAATTCATTACATTCTCTTTTTGATATGCTTTCGTCCATTTTTGTTATTGCGGCTTGTGAATCTGAGCATATAATAAATTTGTTATATGGAAGGTTTTTAACTAGTTGTACTGCTTTATAGATCGCGTATAACTCAGCGTATAGCTTGATGTTATTGGGCTTAGTTTATATTTTTCTTCAAAATTTATTGAGGGAATATAGACGGCAGCTCCTACTCCCGACATGCTCTTCGATCCATCTGTGTAAATTTGAATATGGTCTTTGTAGGTTATGTTTATAGCATTCTGAAATCTTTGTTGCAATTCTATTACATTTATGTTTTTTTTTTTTGTAATGTCTTTACTGTCTATGTTAGGGTTGCAAGTGAGGTTAATTAATTATTGTTAATAAAATGGGTTTTTCTAATACACATGTTTCTATTGGTTTAATTAAATTGTCTGTGTAGCTTATGTTTAGTTTGCCCATACATGTGTTGAAGGCATTAAAATAAATTGGTAGTTTTTTCTTATCCCAATACGTGTAATTTGAGATCATATTTAGTTCTATGAGTTTTTGATGACATGTATGATTTTTGTTTGTTGCTATTTTATAAATGAATTTATCTGTTAAAAAGGCTCTTCTAAGATTTAGTGGAACTATTGCTGCTTCTGCCTGGAGTGCAATTAGAGGAGTTGTTTTAAAAGCCCCTAGAGCAATTCTAATTGCTTGGTTTTGAATTAGTTCCAGTTGATTTAGTTTGTTATTGGCAATATGTGCATAAAGAAAGCTGCAAAAATCTAGTTTGGCTCTTATGAGTCCTTTATAGATGTTTAGTAATAGTTCTGGGTGTGCACCTTTAGAAATACATGCCAGTGATTTCATTATGTTTAAAACTTTATGACATTGCATACTTATTGTATCTAAGTGTATGTTGAAATTAATCTTATTATCTATTGTTACACCTAGAATTTTATGTGCATTTACTATGGGAATATTTTCTTTACATAAAGAAAGCATTTGATTGTTATTTTGGGTTCTTCTTCTGGAGAAATTCATAACTTTACTTTTTTTGGTGTTGAAATTTAGGTGGATATTATTAAAATGTTCTTCTTGCTGTTTAAGGGACTCTTGCATTGTGGATAGGGCTATGTCTTGTAGTTTGTGGGCATAATAAATTATAATATCATCTGCATATTGCAGAGACGTAACCTGTTCGGGTATATATTTGTTAATCTCAGCTATATATACAGAAAATAACAATGGACTTAGTACGCTTCCTTGCGGTAGGCCTCGTGATATGTGTCGAGTGATGTGGGATTGAGAGTCTGTTAATGTTATTTTCCTGTTTGTTAGCCATTTGTGGCAGTATGTGATAAAGCTTCCAGGAATGCCTATCTTGTGCATTTTACTTAGTAAAGTAGGGATATGTACCAGGTCATATGCTTTAGATAGGTCTAAAGACGCACAGATCATAGTTAGGTCGTGAGTAAGTGATATTTGAATGTCACTTACAAGATGTATTAAGTAGTCTGCTACTCCTCTTCCTTTTCTAAATCCTTATTGTGAATTGGGTATAAGATTGTATTTTTCTAGAAACCATTCTAACCTGTTCTTAATCATGGTGTTTAATATTTTTATGAAACAAGGAATTAGAGATATAGGTCTATATGATTCTTCCTGATTTTTATCTGATTGTGGTTTAGGTATGGCTATTATTTTAAAATGTTTCCAAATGTCAGGTATATGTTTAGTCTTATCTGTCCAAATATCATTGAAAATGTGTAATAAGGTTTCCCAAGCAATTTTTGGGAGCTTTTTAATTATAATGTAACTGATTCCATCTATTCCTGGTGCAGAGTTTTTTGTTTTAGATTTAATAGCTTTAGTTAATTCCAAGAATTTAAAAGGAGCCTCAAGAAAGTGATTTTGGGTTTCTATTATAGGAGGTTTGATTTCCTGTATGTGTAATACATATGAGGGGCTGAAAACATCCATTATTTTTTCACATAGATCTGTATCATAGAAAAGGTTTTTTTTATTGTGTGTAGAAAAGGTGCCTCTCCATTTTTTTATAATGTTCCATGCTTTTTTTGGTTTGGTAGTTTCCAGTTCTTTACATAATTTTTCCCATCCCTGTTTTTTTGCTTTATTAATAATTAGTTTTGACTACATTACTGTTTGATTATATTTATTATAGTTGACTAAAGTCATGTTTTTTTTTTAATTTTTTTAGGTTTAGTCTCCTTAAGGCTACTGCCTTGGAGCATTCTTCTGTCCACCAGGTTTTTGGGATAAATTTTGCTTGTGTAACGTTATTGGGTTTTTTAAATGAAGGTATTGCTATAGCTGTTGCTTTATTAATAATATTATAGAAAGTGTCTATATCTATTTTTTTTGGACATTTTGTGATTTCTTTTTTTACTACGGCTCCAAATAATTTCCAATTTGCTTTGTCATAATTTGGTTTGCAATTGTATTGTAGTATATTATGTTCTTTATTATTGTGTTCAAGGTATGTGGTATCTATCTGAATGATTATTGGGTAATGATTACTTCTTATGGGATCTGAAAATACTTGCCAATTTTGTATATAGTTGTGTAGTAATGGAGTTACAAAAGTTAGGTCTAAAGGTGCAGATTTCCTAAAAGGTGTTGCTACGGTTGTATGCGACCTATCATTTAACATTATAAGGTTTGAGTGGTTATATGTTGAGAAAATAGCTTTACCTCTAGGGCATGTTTTATTGCTTCCCAAAAAAGGGTGATGGGAGTTAAAATCCCCGCAAATCATTGTATATTCACCATCATTTGATGATATTATTTTATCCCAAATTTCTGGATTATATTTGCCTGGTTTACAATAATAATTATAAATTGAAATGGTTTTTTTAAAACAAATTAGGTTAATGCCTATTGCTTCTATTGGATTTACATTATTTATAATTAATTCATTACATGGTATGGAGTTATGAACAAAAAAGGCAACACCTCCGTAACCATCATCCCTATCTTTTCGGTATATGCTGTAGTTTGTTATATTTATTTTATTATTTTTTGTTAACCAAGTTTCCTGTAATATTGCTATATAAATATCATTTTTGTTTAAAATATTGTCTAATTCAGGGAGTTTAGGTAAAATTGATTGTGTATTCCATTGTAATATTTTTAGGTTATTGATTTGTTTCATTAATGGTCTGTAAAAATGATTTAAAATATTTTTATTTTTAAGCTTTTGTCTTTTAGTTATATTCAAAAAGTTTTATCGTCTCTTTACTGGATTCTGATATTTATTTGTATTTTTTGTTAGGCCTATCAATTTCGTAGAGGTTTTTTGTTTAAAATTGTTCTCTAGACTTTCAACAAATTCAACTATTATTTCATCTGCTTTTTTTTTATTTAAGACTTTTTCCTCTTGCATTTTTTGTCTTAGTTCTTCTAGTTTTCCCTGTAATAAAGGCAAAAGGTTGTCCCTATTTACTGGGGAGGTTACTTTTGGTATATTTTTTATAGAGATTTGAGATGTAGATGGTTTATTTACATATGGTAAACCAGTTGTATTTACATTAGGGTTATTTTTTAATGGTTTGACGAAATTTGTATAATTTACTTTCCTACTGCTGGTATAAATATTTGGGTTTGGGTGTGTTTTATAGTTAGGCTGATGAGCTGTGATAATTGTTTCTACCTCTTCTCTTAATGGTGAGAATCTGTTTTGTGTATCTAAAATTTCATTTGGTCTGTATGTTTTACTTGTGTATAGGTTAGGTTTGTAAATGGTTGGAAATTCCCTTTCAACTGTTTTATAAGTTGCTTGTGCAAATGTTTTTGGTTTGTTTTTGTATCTATTAATATATTTTGGGTTTATTGGTGGAAAGTATTGACTAGCTTCGTAAAAATTTTCGTTGTGATAGCTCATTCTTTCTAAAATATTTTTTTGTCTAATATATTCCGGACAGTTTTTATTATTACTGCTGTGCTGACCATTACAGTTAACACAGCATAGTGGTTTGGAGCATTCTTCAGAGTGGTAATTTTCACCACAATCTCTACATTTTCGTTCCTTATTACAAGGTGAATTAGCTACATGTCCATAGGCAAAACACCTATAGCATTGCCTAACCGGAAATGTATATCTTTCGACACACATTCTGACATAATTTAAGGTTATAAATTCTGGTAATTTATCAGAATCAAATGTTATTTTAATAAAGTGAGTATTAATTAAGTCATTATTAAATCTTTTTTTTATTCTTTGCACTTTAATAATAGGGAAATTACTTTCACTTTCATTCATAATCTCTTCTTCCGACACCTCTGGTTCAGCATAGACTACTCCGGTACATTCCACTTTACTGGAAGTGGAAGGGACAAAAACTATATATTGTGTTAAAAAATGTGAATCTAACAGATTGTTAGCTGCACTATAATTTTTACAAGTTACAGTTAGATTTCTACCTGTTCTTTTAATATGATCGATGTCCTCATGATGGTTTTTAATTATTTTTCCTACCAGGAAAGGGTTAATTTTTTGTTTATCTTTACTTTGAATGATGATGTCATACGGACCTTCATTATAATATTTATATGTTCTAAATTTTTGGGTGTTCATTTTCTTAATAAAAGGTTCCTGTAATGATTTATCATTTGTATTAGTTTCATTTAATAACTCATCAAATTTTCTTTTATTTTCATTAGCTTGGGTTTGTTCTACATCTGTAATTATCTTGTTTTTTGTATTTTCTAATTCTAATAATTTTGCAATCGCCAATTGTGTTTCATCGTCCATATTTTGAGGGATGGCTGGACTTTCTGCCATGCGGCAAGTCCAGCCGATGGTTTATTTTAAAGGAAGATTCTAGAAAGAATATTACGTTTGCTACAACTAAATAATATGTATACAATAATAATAGTCTATTAAAAAGAGGTGTTTGTTTTAACTAAGAACTATTAATATTAGTTGATATTACATTTTGTTTGTTAATTACTACAGGATAGACTATGTTAAGGAAATCTACTAAGTTAGTTTAAACACGAAAGAAATACTCGCTCGCAATCAAACTTCTCAATCCACTTTCTGTCACTGCTGAAAGTACACTGTATCTTCCTTTTTAATGTCATGATCTATATAACTTAACACCTCATGAAACTGTCCCTGTTAAGCCTAAAATATGAGCGAAATTTTTCATCATCGGCGTCAAGGTCCTGCATTAAGTGATGGTACTCGTCAAATAGTCTTCGTTTTTTTATTAATAGGATGTACCCAATGATCTCTTGTTGGTACCGAATAGAGCAAAACTAAATCGTCATCACTACTGCTACTACTGGTGGAATCCTCCAGCCAAGGAACTGCCGAAAACAGTGCTGGGTCGCTTGGTACACTACACACCACTGGTACAGACGAGTGAGACGACATCTTGTGAAGCACTAAATGTTTCTCATGACACTAATAATATTTCTCTCACAAAGATGTGGCAATGACCAGGGACACGTGGCTAGGTGGTGTGTCATAGCAGGTCGCAGACGTGTCCGGCATGGCTGGATGGACGGACGCCACGCAACGGTTGGTGGGGCCCAGCCTTTAAAGTGGCAATTTACTGTTTAGTGACGGTAAGATCGACTGTAGCTCTTCAAGTCGGCAACAAAGTCCTCCATTTTAAAAAAGTAACTTTCTTCAAGAACAGTGCTTCCTGTCGTGAAATAGTCGACACTATTTGAACTTGGGATTCAAAACCTCTCACAGTCACAAAATAATGCATTAGGTGACCTATCTGGAAGGCCCATTCTGCCAAAGACATAATTTTATGAATCAATCAATCTATTTTCGTAGTTTCTATTTTCGTGAATGTGTGTATCTGGATCAGATCGCGTTCTCGATTTAAAACGTGGGAAGTTTTAGTTGTTTTAGAAGCTTACTGAATGTTTTGGTCTTAGTTTTGAGGTTAGAATTAGGAATTTCGCCTTTTGCAATATCAGTATTATAATGACTAAAGAGTTCGAAATTATTAAATTACGTACAAAGAAAGCAGTAAGTTTATTTTGCAAAATATTTATATAAGTGTCATGTATTTAGTTCGACTTGTAATTAAATTTAGTAAAATACTTTTTGTGTTAAAATATTTAGGCTAGAAAACAAAGGAACGTCAGTGAACCTTTGACAATAGAAAAGTATAGTAGGCTATTAATTTATATTTATTAAATATTTTTATTATTTTAATATTCCTTCCGGTTTTCTAATTTATTTATCCTTTATCTCTATTAAAATGGCCAAGCCTAGTTTTTTTTCAAATTACAATGTAGCTCTATAGCTGAAATTAATAAAATGACTCTACATAATATTGTTTAATGGTTGTCAACCTAATACTATTGTTAGGCCTATGCCTAATACAATTGCATCATTTTTTTTATTTATTTATTGTGTAAGTTTAAACGTAATCAGGTTTTACTAGCCTATGTCTTGAAAACTAAACCTTTGTTGGCGTAACTTTACTATTTGACTCTAGCCTAATATTTTTGGAGACAACGACGTTGTTTTACATTCTAATGTTAAATGTTGAATACAGTTAAATATACTGTGACTAAATAGTTTAGGTTAGAACCTTTTAGGCATTTTTTTAATTATTATTTTTGCATTTCTATTGCCATAGGTTAGCCTAGAGTCGAATAGTATAGTTGCACCCCTTTTTTTCATTAGTGGCCGGCGTAAATTTACTATATGACCCTCGGCTGATATTTTTGCACACAACGATCTTGTTTTACATTCTCCTGTTAAATGTTCAATAGGTAAACGTAATGTGAATAAAGGCTATAAGTTAGAACTTCAGGCTATTTTTTCTCTTGCATTTCTGTTGGTGTAGTGTCTTAGGCGTAACTTTACTATTCGACTCTCTAGGCTAAAATATGGCAACAGAAATGCAAAAATAATAATTAAAAAAAATACCTAAAAGGTTCTAACCTATTTAGTTGCAGTATGTTTACCTGTATTCAACAATTGACAGTAGAATGTACAAAAACGTAAAACAATGCAAAAATATTAGGTTAGAGTCGAATAGTAAAGTTACGCAGGGTCGTATAGTAAATTCGCGCCATAGCCTATTGATGTTTAGCGTCTACTAAGTATAGCCTACTGAAGTAAAAATGTAATGTGTTATATTATCTCAATATTATGTGATAATTCATTAAGTTTGTTTTTATGAAGAATTTACAAATAGTAGGCCTAACTTCTACTGGGCAGTTTTGCTACTAAGTTCCAAATTCAGACTTTACTCGACTATGCGAAAACTTTTTACACCACACATGTAAGTTAGTAACATTATTTTTTGTAGACTTAATTTTGAGCAATCAAACCAAGAGCCTACCCTAACACTTCTGTTAGTTTTAAATTTAAAACACCTCCAAACAACCGTCTCTACAGCCCTTTTTAGGGCTAAAATGCCTGTTTTTATTACACTTCACACAATAATAATTGTCAGTGATGACTTTCAGTTCCTGAAGCCACTTCGAGTACTCCAGGTTTGATAAAGCCTCTTTTAATATCAATTTCCGTAAATTTAACTTTTCCATTATAAACAGTTTTCTGAAACAATTTCACTTTAAAAAACTCTCAGTATGACTTTTGCAAACGGCACTTGTATTTCTACGCATATGCGCGGTTAAACACTTGTATTCCTACGCATGACGTCACAACTTGTTTCGAAAATTTCGGTCAGATCGCGATCATAAAACTATACAATTACATGTAGAATAAATATACTCTTAAATATATCATCTACAAATTGTGTACCTAAATAATATATCATAGCTTAAAACATGCAATTGTAGTCCTTAAACATATTACACAACAAACAATACAATATTTATACATAAATAATAACGTCAAACATTAATTTTTTTTTATTTATTCGTATATTTATAGTTAATCTTCGTCGTCTGTAAACATATCTATATTTACAGTAATCATTATACCACTAATCTACTGAACTACAATATATAATTCAATAATTCAAATACAAATTCAACATTCAATTAGGTAGTAGGCCTACAATATAGTTAGAAATAACAATATATAAAATAACCAAAAAAAATAAGAAATCGAAAAGCTGGCAGAAGATTTTACTTTGAATGATTTTGTCATTGTTTTTGGAGGAGGAAATGATGTCGCTTTGGGTAAAACTATAATACCTCTATTGAGAGAGCATTATGTGACCTTCTACCCTTATCAAACGGGACTAATATTGTCATAAATGCAATTCCGGTGCCAAAGAATACTTTATTGAAAAAACATCTGGTTGAACATGCAAATCTTTTCTTGCATTCATGCATTAATGATTTTGGGAATAAAAATGCAGAAAATATTTTCATAAATTTTATAAATGAACGTTTGTTGAATAATCATCTCACAACTAGTAGTCATCTAAATGTGAGGGGTAAAAATGTGGTTTGTGAAAGATTGGTGGAATTGATCAAAAATATAAAACTAATCAGACAAAAACACTAAATAGCTCACCAAGGGAGAAAGGGAGACTCACTTTCTTGCAGAAATGGCTAATGAAAAGTCATACGGTACCATGAAAACTCAAACAACTGTAACAGAAGATGTAAACAAGGTGTCCTCTAAACTTATAATGAATAAAAAAAATATGTTGCTTATGCACTTAAACGTGCAGGGTGGGTTGATAGATAAAATTAAGGATATGCAAATACTTGTGGAAAATTCTAATATTGAAATAATTTGTCTAAACGAGCACTGGTTATGTAAAAATAGTTGTACTGTATTAAATAGTCTACCTAATTAAAATTTAGCTGCTTTTTATGGCAGAAAGAAAGGAAAACATGGAGGATCTTGTATAGGGGAAAGTGGGGAGGAATGGGACGCAGGAGGAATGGGACATCAGCCATTTTGAATCTCCCACCAGTTGTATTTTTTTTTTTTTTTTTTGAGTAACTTGTTTGTGCAACCCTACTCAGTGGCGTGCCAAGGTCTTCGTGCGCCCGGGGCGGTTTACTTCTCTTACGCCCCCATTTTAGGGGTACAGAATAATCCTCCTGGTCTAGCTAAAAAGGAAATAGATATTTTTTACGTAAAAAACTCTGTAAAAAGTGAACTTATGGTAAAGTAATAGTTTCATATATTTTTGAAAAATTATTATTTATTGTTATACATTTTAAATTAGGAAACACATTACAAAATAAAAACAATATTATTTTAAATTCTTGCCTTGCGAACTTTAGCCTCAGAAAACTTAGTAATAATATCATTGAAGTCAATTGTTTTAGTGACTGATTTTTCAATCGATAAAATGGCTAAACTATTTAATCTTGATTGGCTCATTGTCGATCTTAAATAGTTTTTAATTAATTTTAATTTAGAAAAACTTCTTTCACATGATGCAATTGAAACACACGCTGTTAAAAAAAACTTTAAAGCTAGAAAAATATTAGGTACCGATTCTTGGAAGTCTAAATCCACGACAAACTGGAGCATCTGTAGGGAAGTCCACTTTTGTGACGTGTCTTCATTTTTGTTGGCCGCAAGCAAATGTCTTCTCAGTTGTTTTATCTCTGGTAGCATGGCTTCTTCTTCAAGCTCATCCATTTTTTCTGCGAGATTTTTGGCTAATGCTCTAAGAGTATCATCTGTTGCTAAGATCAAATTATGGGGTTCAATGATTGAAAACATGCTACAAATTGTTTTCATTGACTTCAATCTCGTTTCTAGTTCCTGAGTGAACCTGTCCATGCACTCAAGCATGCTTCTTTTTAGCTCTTCTGTAAGTGTTAGGCCTACATCCTTGGCCTTTTCTCCTGGCATGACTTTTTTAAATTTTCGTCGCCCAGCTCTCTGCACAGGAATGTTAAGTTCTTCACAGGTCTGTTTAGCAAAAAGCAAAGCATTATCAGGGAGCTCCCCACGGCTTTCATCAAAAAAGAGCTTCAACGTTTGCATTTTCTTCAAAGATTTGTCAAGGGTGATTCCTTCTAACTGCAAGTACTTTTGTGTGTGGTTTATCTCTTCTAGTAAATGGGCCCACAAAAAAAGGTATGATAAGAAGGAAAAGTCACAAATGGTCTTCAATAAAATTCCACCTTCACTTCTTGTATCGAGATTTTCTGATGGGTCGCATAACTTTTCCACGGCTTCTACAATATTTGGAAAATTCACCATTACAGATTTCACAGCATCATGGTGTGCGCTCCACCTTGTCTCGCACAATTTTTTCACTGAAGTTCCTACGACCTCTTGCAACACATCCCATCTATGGGTAGAGACTGAAAAGAATTTGTACATACTTTCTAGGGTTCCAAAAAATGTAATGCTAGAAGGAATTGTTGCAAATGCGTGAATACCACACAAATTTAGAGAGTGATTGGCGCAAGGAACAAATAGAGCTTTTGGATTTATTCCTAAAATTCTTGCCTGAACCCCAGTATGCACACCTGCCATTGTAGATGCATTATCATAACCTTGACTGCGGCACATGTGTATGTCTAGCCCATCTTGTTCTATGGTTTCCAAAATTTCTTGTGTAATATCATGAGCTTTTTTTCCGCTAAGAGAGAAAAATCCCAAGAAAGATTCCCTTATTTCAACTTTACCCATTTCAATGTGCACATATCTTATAACTTGAGACATTTGATCACTGTGCGATACATCAGGTGTTGAATCAAAAAGAATTCCAAAATATTTAGCCTTTTTTATGTCTTCTAAAATTTTATTTTTGACGGTTGCCCCCAAAATACAAATAAATTCACTTTGGGTCTTAGCAGATAAGTAACTGGTCAATACTTTATTTTCCATTTTTCAAGAGAAGTTAAATGCTGTTCTGAACATTCATGGTGAAACACTTTAGGATTCAATTTCCACCACTTGTCAAACCCGGTAACAAACTTTGATGTGCCAGATGTGAAGCTGGTTGAAAAAAGCCTACAGCAGAAACAAAAAAGCATTTTTTTGGTTGGAGAATAAACCATCCATTTTCTAAGGATCCTTTCACCATTTGAAAGATATTTATAAAACCAATTTGTTGTCAACTGGCGACTTTCTCCTTTCGCTTTTTCTCCTTGTCTTTGAATCACATTGAAAGGGCCATCTTTATTCTGATAAGGTTCACTTCCTCGTTTTAAAAACTGTACTCTAAGATCATTAGGCAGAGGAAAGGGCCAATCACCAATATCCGAGTAAAATGTTATTTCATCACCTTCATCAGAATTTTCAATATCTTTGTGTTTTCCTTCTAAACATTCAAAGCTATCTTCTTTTACTTCTTCAATTTTCCTTTCTTTATCACTTTTCTCTGTTAATGCTATATCATCTTTTATTTTGCAACTTGTTTTAGTAACATCTTCTAACTCAACGTTGTTAAAAACTTCTTCATTCCAACCTTCTATGCCTTTCTCTTTTGTATTTTCTTGTGGGTATTCTGATGTCGTTTGTATATCATTCGACAGTTTTTCTACTTCGTTGCTTTTGCTTGCACCAAGATTTTTTGTAGGCTGTATAAATTTTAACAGAGCACCTGATAACGATTTTGCTTCTTCTTCTTTTTTCTGTCTAAGTTTTCTTCCCTCAGCCCCACTAGGACGATGCCGCTTCATTTCTAGTTTCTGAAACAAAAAACGACAAAAAATCTAAGATTTTATAAGAATTGTAGGTTTTAATTACTACTTTCAGAATCCGGTTGGTAAATTTAAATCTGGCCATTTAGGTTAAGTACACAACAATCATTTTCCGAAAGATCTGCCCTTAATATTGTAAATTAACAAAGATGTGAATTTTTGAAAAATAGTAATTTTAAGCGTTTTCCCTACTTTTCTCGGTGGAAAATTGTCCGATTGGAGTCTATAAAAAACGTTTTGTAGGTTTTTGAATTCTCTACAGATGTCCCATTGGTAAAAAGTCCTAATTTATTGTTATTTTTGTTTATAAAAAATTCCCAAAAGCTCAATTGACTGGTATAGTCAATAGTAAAATTGTAGTGCTAACGTATTTGATACTACCAGTTTACCTACTAATTATTAATTACAATTTCATTTCTCTTACTTGCGAATTGCGATCGCAATGATCGCATACAATTTAGTTTACATAAATATTCAATGTTTACATTCGGGCTTTCTAAGGCCTAGATTTCCATATAAGCAATCAATGAAATTATAAGTTACAAATTATACTGGCACTTACAAAGGTTGTATCTGAGATATACAAAATAGTGGTAAATAAAGTCAATTGTGAATAGAATGGTGAAATGTGAAGTTAATTGTGTTATTTTCAGTAAGGTAGTTGGTGAAACTTTACATAAGTACTCCTAGCCTAGGCATTATAATGGGTTAACCTAAATAATATCAGATTTGTTGTGGCGTTGTGGCACATTGGTCTTTATGTTTTGCATTCGTTATATAAATTTAAATGGTTTCTAAGCACGTTAGTGGTATTTTACATAATGTCTATATGGTTTCTGATCAATAACATTGCTTTAAGGCTTTATGCATTTTTAGGCTAGGTTTGTTTGTTTTGATCGAACTGGGAGGGATTTGTTACTATTATAACCGAAAACAAGAATTTATTTAGAAATAATAATTATTTTACATATTTGTCAGTCCGGATCCGGATGTGGGAAAAATATAAATATAATAGTTTAATATTTACCTTAAACTGAAGTTATTATCAGGAGCAAGGAAATTCCAATAAACAGCGTCCACTTATTCAAAAACATTCACTTTCACTATCAAATTGATTGTATTAAGAAGAACTAGAAGAAGGATTAAAAGATTGTAAGTAAAGTAACCACTAAACTAAACAATAATATAGGAGCATATAACAAGTGTTAGTCACAGGTGGTGTTGAAAGAGCAACGGACCAACAACTATATAAAATATAATAGGGCAGCGCTCATGAGGGTTCACTAAATGGGCGCTTGGGCGCATGCATCATCACGAAGCCTACCTGTGTGTATGCAGTTATCCCGAAATCAATCATTATGAGATCATACAATTTTATACAAAAATAATTTTTATTTATTTATTAGTTTAAACCGTAAAAGCTACAGTGCTTCACAAATTAGATTTAAAAAAATAATAATAATGTTTGATACAGTATACCGTATAATTATTACAAATTCTCATTTTTATCTTTTTATTTTATTTTTTGGATTTTCCATTTTTACGCCCCCGCTTCTTTGGTGCCCGGGGCGGACCGCCCCCCCGCCCCCCCCTTGGCACGCCACTGACCCTACTTCCTCTTCCTACTTTGTTTCCAGTTGCTTTAATGTGCAGTTGAGTGTTTTACAAGAGGAAGTCAGTTTTCAATGTTGAAAAGTAAAGTTTTTAGAAGATTTTGTACAGGTAAGTAAAAAAAAGTGTTTATAATGTTAGGATTTTAAAAGGCACTATTGAAAACTACATTATTTTTTGCATACTGAGCAATGTACAAAGTGCCAATATGACAAGCATTTTTTGAGGTTATGAAAATTATTTGTAACCATGTGCTTGCAGGAGGAATGGGACATCAAACCTGGGGAGGATTGGGACAGTCCCATTTCTCCTGCATTGTTCAATCCTCCTACAACCTCATTTTGTATTTTGTAAATGGGGAGACTGGGGTACAGTGGACTACTTTTGAAGAATTTTTTTTTTTTCTAGCAAAATTTGAAATAAATATTACTTTAATCTATGTCAGTACAAACTTCAATATGTTCTTTAGTCATTGTATAAATCTCATCAATTTCTTGCAATTATTAATACTTTAAAAAATATTTGTTTGTTAAAAAACAAAGTGGTCCACTGTACCCCTCTACTGGGGCACAGTGGACCGTTGTTTGGGTCACAGTGGACCATAGTAGTTTTTGGCTGATTTTTTTCAACTTTTTAACTGTTTGTGCTACCTATATACTAGACAGTGAAAATAATATTAAAACTCTATATAGCCAAATAATTTATATTTGCACTTATGAAAAAGATCTAACCTGTTTACTACATATAGGCCTAGGACCTACTTAGTATATTTTACTATTAATATTTTTTACAATAGTAAAAATTGAAATTAAGTACAAAATTGAGGAGTATCCTACCAACAAAGTTACTGAGATATTGGTTTAACTAAAGTAAATAAAACTAACAAAATTATCAAGCAATTTAATTGACAACAGGAACAAAAGAATAAATTATAAATACTGAAGGGATAATAAAAAAAACAGTTTCTGCATTAACTCAAGTGAATGTTATAAAAACAAAAATGAAACATATAATTTCAGCCTACATAACAAGGAACAAAATGTAAATGGTAACAAATAGGCTATAAAACAATTATATTTTAATATGGTTTAAAAAAACACTTTTTCTAACGCACATCGTAATTTTGAAAGTCAATAGGAAATGAATGATGGAAAGCAATTCTATTATTATCATTACAAAAAGCAGGATCTGGTAAAATTCGTATTATATCATCATTTTCTACAGTTGATTTATCAGAATTTTCAGGAAAGTAAAAATGGTTCATTCCAGGTTTTCGTCTCATAAATTTAACTTCATAACCAGTAGAAGCTACACTAATAACAAGTCCTACATAATGCACCAATTGTTTTTTTGTTTGAAACTTAACGAGGACATAGTTTCCAACTGCAACTGATCTAGTCTCTTCAATGACATTAGAGTCTTCAGGTTCTGACTCATGCCAGTCATCACTTGAATGCTGTATTATGTCTAATGGTTCAGGATCATCTTCATCTGACGATGATGTTAAATCTTCTAGTCTCCTTTTAACATTTATCACTTCAGGTTTTGATCTTGGCTGTGTGAGCTTACATTTCTTATTCATCTTGTTTAACTCTTTTTGAAGTTTCTTTAACTCTCTTTCTTTTGCGAGCACCTCAATTGCCAGCTTTTCTGGAGTATCTGTTAATATATGTGACTTTTCTTTTTTTCTTCCACCAGCACATTTTCTTGTCGGAGCTTTTGGATATGGACGTATTTGTTCAGGAGAAACTAGGCCTTTGTTATTGGAAGTTAATAGTGAGGACAGACTTATGTAGTTTAAGTAAGAATAAAAACAAGAAGCCCTCAGCAATGATAATTAATTACATATTAGAGCTTTAGTAACTTAATTATATAAGGCAGAACTGAAATTATTGATCATATAAAATGCCATTAAATAACGCAAAAGAAGTGTATTTTATTCATGTATATTTAATCACTAATGGGGTACAGTGGACCGCAATCCACTGTGCCCCTGTTGTTTGTAGGCCACTGTGCCCCACTGGACACTTAAATAAAAACATTTAAATTTTATAACAAATTGTGTAAATTTTTTATTTCTAAGTAATTACATTGATTAGGATAAGTTAGCTTTTAAATAACAATCAGTTTGTTTGAAGAAAACTCAAATGCTGTTGGCAGTAGAACAAAACTTCTTCAATACAAAATATTTACTCCAGCACCTCAAATTTAACAAAATGGCTTCTCTCCACTTGCATGCTTGAATGAAACTTAAAAATCTCTTTCAGTAGAAATATGGTACTAGCACTATCTAGTAGAGAATTTCTGTACTTCTAGCTATTAATCAGTAATAACCGTATTAAAAAGTCCACTGTACCCCGTGGTCCAGTGTGCCCCAGTCTCCCCTATGTTCCTTACTTTGGTTTTTATGCATTTAAATGTGGATTGTTGCTTCTGAGTAGTGATGAACATTCAATTATTGTCTTTGATCAGTTAAAACTATATTAAAATTAATATTGTTTATTGCCATTGATCACTTTACATAAAATAGGCAGTCATGTATAGGCTATTGAGCATAGAAACTTAAGCAGGCTTTTCAGCATAGCATTTAAAAGTACAAAAAATGCCATGATCTACTTGATGCCTTATGACCCTACTTAAATTCAAGAAAGAACCAAGTGCATTTCCCATAAAGTATAAGTAAGATAGTCCTACTTAGAAACTCTTGCAAATTGCAAAATGGAGTATTTTAAAGGCAGATAATAATGTATTTTACCTAAAATTGTTTAATAGTGTAGAATCATAGTTTAAACAATTAAAGTTAAAATTTAATTTATTGAAATAGTTAAATTTATTTCGTATGTTGATCCGATTTTGGGTCTTTTCTCTTACATCCCCGCATTTACAAACTATTTTCTATAGAATGAGGATTAATCGGGATAGAACTACAAATGTGAAATATAATATTTACTCGCCATTTAAACGTAAACGTTGGTAAAAAAACAATAAACAATTTTTAAATATGCACAACTTTACTATTCGACTCTAGGCTAACCTATGGCAACAGAAATGCAAAAATAATAATAAAAAAATACCTAAAAGGTTCTAACCTAACCTATTTAGTCACAGTATGTTTTTAACTGTATTCAACATTTAACAGTCAAATGTAAAACAACGTTGTTGTCTGCAAAAATATTAGGCTAGAGTCGAATAGTAAAGTTGTTATATCCCCGCATTTAGAAACTATTTTCCAACACTATTTTCTATTCTCAAACTATTTTCTATAGAATGAGGATTAATCGGGAATGTCCAAATAACTATTTATAACTACTCCATAACATAATATAAGGAAGGAAGTTTCCAGTTTTTGTTGATATTAGATAAGGGTTATTGCAAACGCGTAACTTTACTATTCAACTCTAGCCTAATATTTTTGCAGACAACGACGTTGTTTTACATTTTACTGTTATATGTTGAATACAGGTAAACATACTGTGACTAAATAGGTTAGGTTAGAAACTTTTAGGTATTTTAAAAATTATTATTTGTATTTCTACCCGATTAATCCTCATTCTATAGAAAATAGTTTGTAAATGCGGGGATATAACAGAAAAGACCCCCGATTTTTGTTCTAGTCTGTATTAATAATTTATCAAAGGGTTATTTAGGCCTATAATCTTAATGCTAATTATTTTTCTGCAAACGATTCAGTTTCAAAATTTGATTTAGTAGCGTATTAAAGATATCTGATAGGCTACTAAAATAAAAATTGATTTATTTTGTCAATTTGCGTAGATGATATTAAAAAAAAAAAACTATTGAAAGTCGTTTTGTTTCAGTAAACTGATCATCATGCCGAGAGTTTGGAAAAAGAAAACAGATCGAAAACGAATAACACCCGAAGAAATAAAAACAGCTGTTAATTTAATATTGAAAGAGGGCCATAAAACTCGTGCTGTAGCAAGAGACTTGGACATTTCTAAATCTACTTTAGACCGTCATGTCCAAAAGGCTAGAAGCGTGGACGGTGGTGCAGAATATAACTTTGTTCGAAATACAACAGTTCGTCAAGTTTTTAGAGCAGAACAAGAGGAAATGCTTTGCTCTTACTTAATAAAAGCTGGTAAAATGAACTATGGCCTTACTCCACTACAAGCAAGAAGGCTTGCTTATGAATATGCAGTTAGACTTGGTCTTCAATTCCCACAGTCATGGGAAACGTCAAAGTTAGCTGGTAAAGAATGGTGGTTTGATTTTAAAAGCCACCAACAACAGCTAACTTTAAGAAAACCGGAAAGTACCAGTTTAAGCCGGTCTACTTCGTTCAACAGGACAAATGTAAATGCGTTTTTTAAAAACCTGAAAAGCCTATATATGACAAATATAAGTTTACCCCTGATCAAGTTTTCAATCTTGATGAAACTGCAGTGACTACAGTGCACAAACCCCCTAAAGTGATTGCGCAACGTGGCTTAAAACAAGTAGGGCAAGCAACATCTGCCGAACGTGGGCAGTTAGTAACCATGTGTAACATCATAAGTGCTGGTGGAAATACTATTCCACCAGCATTTGTTTTCCCAAGAGTGAATTTCAAAGACTTTATGTTAACCAAAGCACCTTTAGGAAGCTTGGGCTTAGCCTATCAAACCGGATAGATGACAAATGAAAATTTTTTCCTTGTTATCAAGCATCTTATAAAACATGCAAAACCAAGCAAAGAAGAACCGATTCTTGTTATCATGGATAATCATGAAACCCATATTACCATAGATGTTGTGCTAGAGGCAAGAAATAATGGAGTCCATCTCCTTACCATGCCCCCTCACTGCAGTCATAGACTCCAACCTCTTGATGTTGCAGTCTATGCTCCATTTAAGTCACACTACAACTCTGCCGCTAACAACTGGATGCTTAACAACCCTGGGAAAACATTAACAATATACAAC
>JAGFPH010006242.1:36363-48297 GCA_018207615.1 Philaenus spumarius
GTTTTGATTATTTCAATATTGTTGTTGTATATTGTGGATGAGTCTTCTTCTGCATGATCGCCTAGTAAGAGAAGCAAAAAAGAAAGATGGGCACATCTCACTGGGAAAATCCCTTAGAGAGAGAAAACGCAACAAAATCCAAGGTTTGTCGCACAATATAAACACCACAGAGAAAGTTATAACAGTATTACACTGGAATGCAAGATCGATAAAAAACAAGACAGAAGAACTCAAAAAATATATGGTTGAGACTAAAGCAAAAATAGTCTGCATACAGGAATCATCACTACCAAGAAATGAAACGTATCATCCAAAGTTTAAAAACTTTAAAGTGCTCAACCTATCTCGAGATGCGGGTAGAGGAGGAGGGCTCATGACCCTTATACACAATTCCATTCAAGTGGAAAAAAACAACTTAAGTTTAATTTTTTGTTTTTTTCTTACTCTTCGAAATGTGGTTATTTTCCTCTTTGTTGTTATCTTCTATTGCTTTCTCTTCTCTCAGGTAATTGTTGGTTTTTTATTATATCATATTATGTTAAAATGTATATAAAGGAATTTAAATGAGGGTTCAAACACAGAAGAGCTGCGGTCCAAGCTGTGAGTTTTAAAATGCAAGCTGCCATTCAGATGCACATAAGTTTAAAACTTATAAATTGTATATGTAAATTTAGAAAATTATAATTGTGTAATATTTACAATTATTTTTTAAATTGTCTACTTCCTTCCATAACTGATCAAAATTATATCTGTTTTAACCTTAGATGTGGCATGTTTAAAGATAAAATTGAAAAGCCCGTTTATAGCTATTGCAAGCATATTTTTAAAAATTTGCCAAAAATAGTAAATGAACCCCAATCCAAAAGTGTTACATAGTTTTTTGTAGAAGAAACTTCAAAGAATTCAAATATGCCACTAAAAATTAGTTTCTTTTGAAATTGTAAAAGTTATTAACTTAAAAAGCAAAAATGTTCAGAAACGGAAGGAAAAAAACAACTTTATGCCTACATAAAAATTAGTAAAACATTTTTGTTATTTTTTTCAAAATACACAAAAGTTTTATAATTTAGTTAAATATGTAAAAATATATTTCAATTTCACAATTGTTTAGTTCAAAATAACACTTTGAACGTTTTTACTACATAACCTGCAAATCATGACTAATTTCAAAGTGGCTAGGCCTATACATTTTTTACTTCAAACAATGTTTTTTTTATACCAAAAATTCGAGAATGAAATGTAGAATCGACTAGCATTCTACCCAGTTTCAAATAACTTAACATTTTGTAATGAAAATTCAAAAATATCAAATCAGCAATCTAACTTAAAACTTATTTCTAGGCTATCTTATTTCTTCACTTACCGTTTTATTACAACACCGTTATAAGCCTAATTTCACTCAAACACAATCTACACTTATTTATTTATAACTAAAACATAATATAACACTATTTTATAAACTGAAATAACCATAAAATAACACAAAATTTCCACTGAATGCTTCTTCCCACGTCTAGATTCATATCGATTCATGAAGCACTGCTTGGCACTCTGTTTCACAATGTTTGTTCTCTTAGTTATGTACTAGGGAAACATTTTGAACATTTTTAGAAAATAAATAATTAAAAAAATTAAATATAAAGTACTTATAATTATATTTATCTCAATATGTCATGAGCCCACGGTAAATCCTTCTGCGGCGTAAAACGGTAAAATTAAAATATGTCATAATTGTAGCCATAATTAAAACAGCTAGGCCTAGTAATAACAATGAATTTTGTATGGATAAATTGACTAATTCAGAAGATTTCTATCTATGGAAATTCCAAATAACTATTTTATTAAAAGCACATGGTTTAAATGAAATAATAAGTCGAAAGATAAAATCTGATAATTTAATAATGCACGCAAAGATGCTTACTGATAGCAGTCAACAGACTAACACATTTAGAAAATAAAACAGTCACAAAAAGGCTAACGATAAAAAATGTTAGGATAGAGTTAATATTAACAGCCTTACATACGAGCAAATTGTGAGCAAAAAGAACAACTATCACATGAACCATTCGCACACTCTTGTCAGGTCTGTCCTTTTTCTACATCAATTATTATTACATCCACCGCATGGTTAAGTTTCAGGTAAAATTTTGTCCAAGTTTATTTTCCAGAAAATTGTTTGAATTAAAAGGATTTTTTTTGTTAGTTGAAATATGGAATTGTAGAGACAGAAAGAAAAATCATAACAAGCAATTTGAATTAGATAGGTTTTGCTGTACATGGCATACTGTGGGAAACTGTGATGTTTTCTTTAAATTACTTGAAATATTAATTTATTTCAACTATGTAAATTGAAACTGCCATTGTTACATATACATTATTATTATTATTTTTTTTTTTTGAGGCGAAATGCTTGAGCGGTTATCATCTGGCATATACATTTATTTTTAAATTCTTTTAAAATTTTTAAAATTTTTAAAATTATTTTATTAAACATTAATTATTAATAATTTTTGTTTCAAATAAACACTTTTGAAACATAATTAACAAAAGACATAGTAGCTTGAATATGAAAAAATTCAATGTATAAATTTAAGGTTCAAATTAGAAAAAAAAACATCCAAATTGGATTGCTTGGAAAAATAAAGTATTGTAAGTATTTACATTTATACAGAATGTATTCAAGAAGATTACATAATACTCATAACTCATAACATTACTCATAACATAAGACTCAGTGCAATATGTTATCAGAACATGATAATTTATTAAAAGTAAATACAGTTAAATTAATGATAATTATTTAAATATTAAAATTCAATATTCATAAAAACCTATTTCATATTTATTTTAAGTCTTGTGAAAATTGGTATATTATAATCTATATTAGGTATATTTTACTTTAATGTAAGAGGGGGAGCTAATAAATGTGATTAGATTCTCTGATAAGCGTTTGTGAAATTATGTCACAAATGAACTGACATTGGTAACATGAAGTAGTGCCGGTTAGATACTTATTTGAAACAAACATTAAGGCCTAATAAATTAATATTTTTGTATATATGTTGTTAAAAGATGATTTTAAAGAAGATTTTATTCTTCTTAGTTTTATTTATAGTATATTTATTAATGGTAAGTAAACATGTTTGCTATACTTTGATACCTGCAGGAACGCCTTGGTGATGCTTGTAAATGTATTTATTATTGTTACTTTTTCTGATATAGATACATTTTCAGACTTTCTCTTATCAATAAATAAAAAGTCTCAGTTTTGCATAATATGCTATATCATAAGAAATATAGTTTTTAGACCATGTTGTAATTTAAAAAAACCAAAACTGTATAAAATTAAAAAAGAAATTCTTGATTAGTTTCACTTAGTTTGGACATAAATGATTAACAATATAACAATTTTATGGGGGTTTTAAAGTGTAAACTCCTTACTTTGTTTAGTGAAATCGTCAAATGTTCATCGTAAACATACTTACAGATTTAGAAAAATGTTTCTTTAAACTAACAATTAGCCAACAATCTCTCCAAACGAACTGTTTACTTAGCATTGGTCTCGTATACACAAACCAAATTATAACACTCAATAACAGAATAATAGATTGTAGGCCTATACAAGTTTTGTCCCTGGTAAATGACTTTGGATCATTCAACTGCTGATAGGACCAAGTATTCCAACCATTGGTTGTTTTTGTAATAACTGTCAGGAATTATCACAGTGTACAGTAAAGCGTCGAAAATCCAAACTAATTGGGACCGAGGGGAGTTCGGATTATCGATTTGTTCGGATTTTTAGAACAACCAAGAAAAAGCCATTTAGGCTAAAATATATGCCCTTTAATTGATTAAAATGGTTAAACAGTACAAGCAGTAATGTAATTACAATATAGTATGAAAGACTACTTACATATTATGATTTAGAAGAACCTGCACGAATACAGTAGGGCCAACATGATTACATTTGTAACTCTCAATTACAGTAAAGTACATAATTGAAAGTTCACTTATACATTATAGTTAACACAAACGAAAAATAAAAAAAATACTGTATAGTACACACTACTGTATGTATGACACACTGTTATAATGATTACACAAAGATAAATGAATGAACTTTATGTCTGTTTACTGCTAGCGCTAAAGCAGCTTATTAGCGTGGCAGTGAAAATACTGACAGCCAGTCTGTTGTGAGGGCGTGTGAGAGCAGGTATTAAGAGTGTTCAAAAAGAGATAATAATGTCAAACTGCGATGAAGATTTTTTTGAAAGTTTCAACGACAATAAATCGAATTTGCGAAAACAAAATTTTTGCAGGGGCTGACTCAGAACGCGTTCGGATTATTGACGTTCGGATTATTGACGCTCTACTGTATTTTAAAACATTCATATTAGCTTAAGATTAATATCGTTTCCAGTACTTACAAAATCATAACTTTGTTGTAACATACCTTTACTGATTACATATAACTCATATTGAAATAGACAAATTTTAACTTTTCCATTGGTAAAGGTGAAATTAAAATTGAAGGACATTTATTAGTAGAGGTTAATACAATTAAGTCATGTTGTAGAAATTATAACAAGCTCGAGACACATGGGAAAGTATTTAAAGGTGTTACTCTAATAAGTTCAAATATTTCTTTGAAATATAAGCCTGTTCAAATATTTCTTTGCCTGTTATAAGAATAATAAAGAAATTATTACATACATATTTAATATCAAACTCATTTCAACAACCCAGTTGTCATCTTAAGTGTTCTATTAGCTACAATAATCAGGTTGTAACTAAAAGGTTACAATACTGCCCTAGCTACATATTTAAAGCACATACTTATAGTTATTTTTTTTAAGCAACAAGGTATTTTTATATTTAATGCGTTGTTTGCTGAGTAACACACACCTTAATTTCGTATATGTTTGCCTCTCAATTTATCAATCCTTAACACTTTTATAAAATAATTTAAAAACTTAAATTTAGTCATACAAAAATTCAAAAGAACATACAGTTAAAATGTAAACATTCACAATTACAAAACACCGTGGGGAGGATAAAACACAGTGGTTGAAACCGCTATACTCTATTCCACCAGCCGTGGCACCTGATTTTAAGTTTAGGAAAGAAATAATTTTAATTAAAGTAATTAATAAATCGTTTTCTTTTAAAACAACTAATCTTTTTATTTAAATAACAATCAATCAATCAACTATGTTAACCTTTTATTATCCTTTTCCAAATTCCAATTAATAAAACTAAACTAACTGGTTGCTTAGCAACGACATGCCATCTATATATCATAACACTCCTCCTCAATTAAAACTTGTTAAAGTTTAATTGATTAAATGTCATTCATAACTTTATTCCTTAAATTTATAAACTTTTCTTTACACAAAGCCTTGGTCAGCATGTCTGCAATATTTTCTTTCGTGTTGATGTATTCAATCTTCATTATTTTCTTCATAATTAAATATTTAATAAAATGCTGTTTTATATCAATATGTTTACTTCGTTTAGAATTTTCATGTGATTTAGTCATGTTTATTGCACCAATGTTATCAACATATAATTCAATATCACTTTCAATTCCAAAATTTGTACTTACACCCTTGATATTAATAAGATCTTGTGCAGTTAATGCTGCAGCTATATATTCTGCTTCTGCAGTTGATAATGCTACACAATTTTTTTTTTTTTTTTTGACTGCCAAGATACTGCATTTCCTCCAAATAATACTATTGATCCACTTGTACTTTTTCGATCAATCTTGTCACCAGCCCAGTCTGAATCTGAGTATCCTTTTATTGTAAAATTGTCAGTTTTCTTATATAATAATCCTAAATCTTTAGTCCCTTTTAAATATTGAATTATTCTCTTAGCTGCTACCCATGACTGACTTGTTGGCTTATCTAACATTCTACTTAAATAGGAAACTGAATACATCAGATCTGGTCTTGTAGAAATTGCCAAATACATTATACTTCCAATTATTTCACGATAAGGTACATCAACTGGTTTTAAATTTGTATCAAAATGAAAATTAACTTCCATTGGAGTTCCTATAATTTTACAATCATTCATGTTAAATTTATCCAGAATTTTTTCAATTAATTTTGATTGAGTTATAGTTATAGTATCCTTATTTCTTGTTATTTCCATTCCTAAAAAAAAATTTATTTTGCCAAGATTTTTAGCATTAAATTTTTCTTTCAATGCATTAATAATATTATTATTATTTTTTCCAATAGTGATTATATCATCAACATAAATTATTAACCAACAATCTTCTTTGTAATACAAACAATAATCATACTTTGATCTTTCAAATCCGTTTTCTGTGGCAAATTCATTAAATTCATTATTCCAGCATTTAGGAGAATCTTTTAACCCATATAATGATCGTATAAGTTTTAAAACCTTACCTTGTTTAGTTTTTAGTCCCTCTGGAATTTTTATATAAACTTCAGATTCCAATTTTCCATTCAAAAATGCTGTTGGTATATCAAATTGTGTAATTGGTAAATTTTTTTGAACTGCAATTGATATCATTATTCTAATAGTTGATATTCTAGCTACGGGTGCATAATTTGTATTAAAGTCTTCATAATCACGTACTTGAAATCCTTTTGCAACTAAACGTGCCTTTTTTGTTCCATCTTCTTTAGTCCGAAATACCCATTTTGTATCAATAGCAATTTTTCCTGGTGGTAAATCTGTTTCTACCCAAGTTTCTAAATTTTGTAATGCGTTCAGTTCTTTATTTATTGCTTCTGTCCAATCTGGATCCTTTGATGCTTCTTGAAATCTGATAGGATCTTTATTTTCTGTTAATAAACAATATGCCGTATACATTTGGTAGTCGTTTTGCCAAATGGGAGTTTTAATTCTTCTTCCTGATCTTGTTTTGCTAAATTCATCTTGAATATTTTTTTCTTGTCCTTCATTTCCTGTGTTATTTTCCATTTCAATAATTTGTTTCATTAATATCATTTTCTGTAGTTGATTCATCATTATATTCATTTGTTGCATTATTTTGATCAATCATTTCATGTTGAATTTCTGTTTCTTCTTTTTGGTATAAATGTTCTTGTTATGTACAATTATTAAATTTAATTTTTGTTTCATCAAAGATTACATCTCTTGATGTAATTATTTTGTTTGTTGATGGATCCTATAGTCTATAACCACTTCTACAGTAACCAATCATCTTCATCGACTTGGCTCTAGGCTCTAATTTATTTTGTTTAGGATTATTGACAACCCATGATTGACAACCAAAAACTCTCAGTTTTGATAAATCAATTTTATGGCTCCAAATTTCTGTAGGTACTTTACCTTGATTAGCGCTTGTTGGTGATCTGTTTAATTCATATGCTGAACAACGTATTGCTTCACCCCATAAATATTTTGGTAAATTAGTATCTATAAATTTTGTTCTTACTTTGTCCATCAATGTTCTATTCATTCTTTCCGATGTTCCATTTTGCTGTGGAGTATAAGCTTGAGTATATTGTAAAATAATTCCTTTTTGTTTACAATAAAGTTTGAATTGATTAGACGTAAATTCTCCTCCATTATCAAGACGTATTTGCTTAGTTTTAAATCCATGTTGTGTTTTAACTTCTTTAATGTAGTCTATCAAATTATTTTCTGCTTCATTTTTATATTTTAATAATTTTACTACAGTAAAATGTGAATAATCATCAATAATTACTTGAAAATATCTATATCTTCTTGAGTAGGTGTTTTAACAGGTCCACTAATATCTGAGTAAATTAAATCACCAATTTGTTTAGATTGTTTCTCACAATTGTAAAATGGTAATCTTGATGTTTTCCCTTCAATACAAGTTGGACATTTTTCTTGACTTGTTGGTAAATTTAATAATTTCATACTCTTACGATTAAGATGTCCTAATCTTCGATGCCATATATCAGCTTCCTTTTCTTTATTTACATTATTTCCCTCTGCAATATTGCAATAATTTTCATGATCACGATTGATTTCTATATTAATTACATATAAATCATTTAAATTTTGACATTTTAATTCAAAATTTGTCCCTGTAATATTTACTTCATTCTTTGTAAATTTAATGACATTATCATTATTTTGAGTTATTTTTTTAACTGACAATAAATTATGATTTATACCCTCGACAATTAAAGCTTCAAAACTAATTTTATATCCGTGACATCTTCCAGTAATACATCCCTTTTTTACAGCTTTCATTGTCATCCCGTTTGCAATATGTATATTAATTTCTGTTGATAACTTTTGTATATTTGACATATATTTTTCAAGACCACTTTTAACAAGATGTGTTGTACATCCAGAATCCAAAATAAAAATATCACTATCTTCATTTGATATGAAGTTTGCAGCTATAAATGATATTTCAACATCGTTTACTTGATGAGCATATTCAGTATGTCCTCTTCTTGAATTTTGCCCTCAGAAATATCTTGCTCTTCCTCTTCCACGATCACTAATATTATTCATTGGACATTCCGTTATTTTATGACCTTGCTTACCACACTTGTAACAAGTGTATGAAAATGCTTTAAATGATACCTGCTCTTCTTTATTATTGTAGTCTTTATTTTCAAATTTTAATTCTTCATCTAATAATCTTGCTTTGACAAATTCCAGAGTAATCTCATTATTTAGCTTTTCTATAGCTGTAATTACAGTATTATACTTTTCAGGCATTGTAAGTAACAGATGACAAATTTTATCTGATTCATCTATTTTTGATTTCATATTTTCCAATTCTCTAATAATAGAATCAAATTTAAGAAAATGATCCTCTAATTTTTCATTATTAGAACATTTTAATGATAATAGTTTTCGTTTCAGGTGTAATTTTGTAAATACACTTTTTCTTTCAAATACTGCTTCCAATGACTCTATAATTTTTTTAGCTGTTTTTGCATCTTTAACTAAATCCAAATGTTTATCAGTAAGACATTGAACAATAATTGATTTAACTTTAGCATCATCAGTTTTGAAAGTTTTTTCTTTTTCTGGGGTTGTTGTATTAATCTCTTGCTCAATAACATACCCTACTGATTTTTCTTCCAATAAACATTTCACCTGAAACTTCCAATTATTAAAATTATCTGCAGCTAGTAAAGGTAAATTTTGTAATGAACTCATTTTGTTTTTTAATAAATTTATTTACTATAGGCTACTTACATATTTATCGTGTCTGGGCCCATAACCTTTATAATCTTCCTTATAGGATATAATAAAATTGTAAACTTTGATCAGATAGAATAACCCTGACTCTACTTAATTCAAGCCGGTTTATAATATCTCTTTTGTACAAGTAATAAAATTAAACACAAATAAGTCAATTCTATAAAGAATTAAAAGATAATTTATTCAGTAAAACAATAAATTGGTTAGTTAATCTTTTACATCCTGTAAGTGCTCAAAAAAATCTTTTGAAATACATAAATTATTTTGCCTTCGGCTATGCTTCCATATAAAATAGGCTAACACAAGTTAACTGTTTAAATGTCCATATCTATTTTATAAATCATAATGAATTAATTTAATTATATTCTCGGGTTGGGCACTCGGCTGCTGTGAATAATATTGTTTGAACTTGACGCAATAATGAAGTTAAAATTAAGTTACAAAAATCGTAAAATTGGCGTCCTTTTGAATTTATGAAAAGTTAATTTGAAAGTTTTTAATGTTTAAATTGTCTAAAGTTTATAAGTATTTGATTTACAGAAGATACCAATTTCTGTAGGATAATATATGCACTGATTTTACCACTTGTATATTTAAAAACACTTTGGAATAAACGATGAGAGATCGGGACAATGTTTCTTCTTTGAAAGTGACGCTTCTTTTTCACCCACGCCAAGCGTTAGTTTTCTTCCTCCTCAAATCTTTGTCTTTTTAGCGGCGTTTTCAGAATGCAAGGACTGTTGCATTCTGGTCGATGCTTGTTATTGGTCCTCGCGTAAGTTGTAGGTGGCTACGTCACACACAGCTGCCTACATTGGTGGTATAACGTCGTAAACTGTCGTAAAATATCTGGCTGAATCCACTCGATCGCATATTTCAAACTTGCAGTTTTCTTTTGAATATTGTTTTTGTATTTTTAATTATTATAAATTATTGGACATTCGTGCAATGACAAAACATCATTTAACTTACGTTAATTATGAAATAGTCCCGTTTATTAGAATAACTCTGATATGTGTATTGTATTGTTTTTGTGTTCGGTTGACATTAATACAATAATTATTTTAATAAGTAGTTATCAATATCTCTAATCTAGTTTATAAATAGTCTTCTTAATTTTAATTTACATTGCAAAAATATGGTTATATATTGAGGTCTATATCTAAATATACATTTTAATTTCAACTCTGTATTTAATTTACATACATCTTTCTGGTTCGCGTAGTGCCAGTTTGTAATGGCTGCCTGTTTACATAACTTGAAGTTTTCAATACATGTTTATTCGATTTCAATACTTTGTATTACAATAAAGAATGATTACAGGAATAAATATATATAATGCGTTTGAGTGGTGTTATTTAATAAGTTATAATAGTTAGTAAGTGTTAGTGAAGTGTTGCTTTGTTTTTGACTGATTTGGTTCCTAGGCTAAGTTGTTGTCAGGTTTGATAATCCACTTAGTTCTGTTTCATAATTTATTTACATATTGTTTCTTATCTGAGGGTGGTTCTAGTTTAATTTGTTTTGGTTAAATTGTGTTCTTATAAGTGTAGTTGACGATTCTAAATATTTTACTATGTTTTTGCTAAATGGTTGTTCACAATAGGTTAGGCTAGGTTTGTTTACATATCTGTCTTTGACTTACAAGCCATTTAACAATTTGTAAGATGGGATTTGGTACATTATAAATGCCCTTCAAATTGATTTTGCGGAGCCTGTTGTAGCAAAATTATTTTAAATGGACGAAATCACATCATACAAACAATAACAAATAGTAACAATAGGTTTGTCTAACATGACACAAATTCTTAATACTAACAAATAACGAGACGATAACAATGAAAATAATGGTTTAAAGAAAGTTTGTAAGGTTAACACACATCACATTAGAAATAAAAGATAATTATTTATAGACACTGTTTATGTATATAAAAGGGATTTGGGGACTTACATAGTTCATCGTAAGGTTATAGTTTTTTGTTGGGACGGGGAACACATTAACATAATATTATATGATCTTCTGGTTTGCCATTTTGTTTTAAAGTTATACATATGGTACAGATTCGTTGATCATGGAACACTGGATATGAAATCAAAGGTCTCTTGAAATCATTAAACACTGAGTTTCTTCACATAATATACACATTAACTATGTTTAGGGAAACATTGTTATTATTTATGGGGAAACACAGTTTATTATGGTCACACTTAATAGAATCATAGTTTGTACAACACATATATAGATTTGCTTATGAAACACAGTAACATAACATACTGTTTGTTTGTATTGGTAACATTATAGGTTATGGTTAACACTTGGTTCATTATTTTACACATACGTATTCGAATTGAGGTTAACTTTTCAATACAGTGTTTATAGCATTCCGGTTGATATCTGGTGTGTAAACTCTTATGGTTGTTCGTCATAATTGGCGGTCTGTACAGGTTTAGCTTCAATGTATGGTCTTAACAAGGAGATATGATATGGACCATAAGTTTTTCCGTCTTCATCAATGAGAGTGTAGATTGCCTTGCCTATTTTCTTTAATACTTTTAGTGGTCCAACATATATCGTGAATAAATACACATTACAACGTCCAGGTTTTTCCTAAAAGATACTTTGAAATTTTAATATAAGGTTAATAATTTTTGTTTTTTCTACTGGGCTAAGTTTGTTATTATTTCTAAACATATCACTAATTTCACTGGGGTCTATATTATTATTAATTT
>JAGFPH010006242.1:48397-62040 GCA_018207615.1 Philaenus spumarius
AAACTACAAGTACAAAGTAGTATCTCATCGTCAAATGGTGTATAGTGCGATCGCTTAAGTTAATGTGCCAGTAAATCGGACACGACAATGAACTAGACTACAGGAGTTTTTGCGCGTGCAAGTGGGGTTTTCTTTTTTAAAATTAATAAGTTTGTGGTCTGCTTTTCGTAAGTACAGTGCACTTAAAATTCTTTCTTTTTTTTTTTATAAATCAACAGCTCTCTTTAAACTTATAGTCTATAATCTGTATGTATTTGAATTTATTTTTCTTTGTCGTATATTTTATGATATTAATAAATGTCAAAGGTAATTATTTCTAAATCGTCTACTTTGTTTGGCCTAATCTGATCCTTTTCGTCATATATCAATCAGGTCATTGAATTCACTACCCGAGATAGAATAAAACTAAAAATAGAGTCTTGCAAATCAAAATCAAGTTTATATAATTTGTTACTTTTTTTATTTGTAAGCAGAGCATCTTGCAATTGGCGCAGCCAACTTAAGGGCTCGTCAATTATAGAGACTACTAAGCTTACATTCTGTGTACAAAGGTTTCTTTCACTCAATTGGAAACCTCCGATTCCATACACGATCAATGCAACTATTGCAAACACTATGAAGACCTTACTGAAGATAAGAAGATCAAAGATAAAACTAGTCATGATCAACACTTATACAATAAAAACAAAGTATACTTAATTACATAAAGAACCACCAAGACACTGATGAGTTTTTGTGGTGAGCAATAGCTTCGGTGGACAAAACCTTAATCAGCTCATACCTCCTGCTCTTCTATATGCAGTGAAAATGACTCATTGTATTCAGCACGTTTACTGTGAGTCAAGTCACATGCAGGTGGAGAGTGATTTAATGCTCTCGACTATTGCAAGACCAGCAACGAATTTTTAAGTAAATCTCCCTTTATTTGTCAGATGGCTAGGAAAATACCAAAGCTGTATAATGTTCTATCCTTGACGCATGGCTCTTTTATTGATTGGTCTTCATTAGCGCAAGAGAATAAAGCAAAACCTAGGTATAAAACAGTGAAGGGGAAAACTGTTATGGTGACAAATTAAAGGGTTTAAGTACGGAAAAGACCACCCCTGACTCCATATTTTTAAATAAAAATAAGATGACCAAAGTTTTAAAGAAATTCAAGT
Source organism: Philaenus spumarius (assembly GCA_018207615.1). Taxonomy (NCBI): domain Eukaryota; kingdom Metazoa; phylum Arthropoda; class Insecta; order Hemiptera; family Aphrophoridae; genus Philaenus; species Philaenus spumarius. The sequence continues at coordinate 49,558 of JAGFPH010006242.1, forward strand.
TACGGAAAGAGTGGGAAGACCTCACTTGAATCCAGAAGATTTGCCAAAAGCTTATTCAAGCAAGTTGCCCATAGCTTGGGCAAAGTACAAAAAATTTATTGATCTCTGTGCAACAAGTTACCTTATCAACAAACAACAAAATAAGGTGTAACTGAAAGTGGTTAGAAAAAAAGAAAGAATGTACCAAAAATAACTGACAAGACTAAGCTTATGGGAGGAAAGCCACAAATTAAAGTGAAGCCGAAGAAGATGGAAAACTCCAAGGTGACCAAAGAAAAGAAACCAACAAACAAAAGAAGTAGTAAGTGAAGTTAACGTGTGGTTAAGTGAAGTTAACTTGAGCATATTATCAAACTATACCAAACAATGTTTTTTTGACTTGATCTCTTAATCTATTTTTGTTTAGGATAGGACTATCCATTTTTCTAGCATTGTGTTTGAACATTTTGTTTAATTTCAACTAGGGGTCTGCGGGTAGTGATTTTTGGTTCGGGTCGGGTTTGAGTCGGGTAATGAAATATTTCACCCGAGTCTGGTCGGGTAGTGAAATATTTTACCCGAGTCTGAACGGGTAGTAAACGAAAAATCGAAGCAAGTGAGGAGGTTATATTTAATAGTAAATACAACTTTTTCTTCTGAATTTAGCACTTATCTCAGAATGCATAAATATTATATTATTACTGTATTGGCTATGCCTACTTAGTAAGTTATTAGGTTAGTAAAAACATAATCAGCCTAACCAAACTAAATTATTAAATTATTAAGCTAATTGAAATATTTTTTTCTACTCCTAAAAATACTGATTGCTGAATTGGATTTATTTTCAGTTCGATTAGTATTTTATCATTTGCATTGGTATTTCTCTCATGATCTCTATCTGTTACAAAACTCGTAGGTCTAGCAGTAATAGGATGGCTACACCGATGTTAATTTTCTAGTGATAAAATTGCCTATTTTATGAAATCTAACTATACAGAACAAAAATAATGAAAAATAAAACTATTAACAAAAAAATACGGAACTAATAAAATAACACATCCTTTTCAAAAAAGAGAATTGTTTATTTATTTCTTAACACAAATTGTAAACAACAAAAAATGACTGTGATGTGAAACGAACTAATCCGATGTTCATTATAACCTCAAACAACACGGAATCACAAAAAATTGACTACTAAACAGAGTAAAACAAAAGTGAATTGTTATGCCTAAGAACCTTTCCGCCGAAAACTTTAAATGTCGAACGGGTAAAATTAATGCTCAGCTTTGCATTTAATTTTGGGTAACATGCTTGTATGTAATTCGAAATGTTGGCCTTAGTTTAGAAAGCTAAAAGAATATCATATCGCAGTAACAGTTGTCGGAGAAAAGATTCTCTCGTAAAAATTAGGGGGAAATTATCGGTTAGTCAATTATAAAATAACGAATTATACAACATAGATTATAATATACAGGACTGGTGCCTACCACGGATTATGCAAGGCGAAATTATTATAGTCATGTCACACATAAAACACAAGACGTGTCTCTACTGTTTAGGTTTTGGAATTTTTTCATCAGAATAATTGTGTTTTCTTTGTGTCTTGAAGTAAACGACAGTTGTCTAACTGTTTTAACCAACGTGACGTCTTGATTTCCATATTTGTTCCATTTGTCGAGATCGTTTGTTGCGATTAAGCCTATAATATGGATAAAGAAGGTTGGATAATTTTCTAAGTTTCAATTGTTGATACATTGTCTAAATTTTTTTATATTGAAATAGCTTTTATCGACTCATTTTTGCTTTTTATCTATAAGGATATAGAATTATTCATTTTAATTCTTCACTACCCGAATTTATTGGGACTGAATTCCTCACTACCCGAATTTATCAGGTATAGCAAAAATACTCGCCCGTATTTTAACGTATATTTCGTACCCGCCTGACCCTCGGGTATTGAAAAAAACCCGCCCGAAACCCGAAGATTCGGGTTCCCGCAGACCCCTAATTTCAACCCTTATCTAAACCAATTTGAAGCTGTTTTACGTTTTGCATCAACAAACAACTAATTATGTAAATTTGTTTTAAACAAATGTTTACCACAGTTACGACACGGCAACATGCAGACTTGTTATAAAACACTCTTTTTACATAACATTGCACAAAAATCGAATGAAAAACAATTTTATAGTGGGAGCAAATATAGGCCCTGGTATATACATCCGATATGTACATTAACATTGCAGTATTATGGAAGCTTGTGTTATTTTCGGAAAACAGTGTAAAATACAGTAGAGTCCCGCTACTCCGAAAATCCGCCTATTCTGAACAGAGTTCAGAAAAAAGACGTCTGTGAAAAAACGTACATTTATTGTTATATAAATAAGTTAATAGAGACATATTTAGAGCCTAAGCTTGATAAAAACGCCTAAAAAAATTTGTAATGCAAGATGGTTTTGTTTTCTTCACGTTTTCTATCCGTTTTGTGGGAAGGAAGTTACCGCAACAAGCATCCGGTGAAAAGGATATCAGGTCCGTCAGAAAGAAGGAAGGATTAGATACAGCAGCTAGGCACTAGTAGTGTTGCTGCAACTTGCCAGTTGCGTTTGTCCGTTTTTCTCCTCCGTTTCCGTTATCTCAAACGAATTTGATTTTTTTCTCGATCTTTTTAAGACGATGCTGTACTAACAAACAGAATGCAGGATGAAAAAACGGACAGTTCGAACAACCTATCCTTTCTCTTCTGTTTTTAGAAGAAAACAGACAGAATCGCAACGGAAGGAAAAAACGGATGGTGTAAACCTACACTAAGGCGAGGTCAGGCGCATTTGCCGCGTCTACGTGTGTTATGAGTTCATTTTGAGCATTCACCTCCTCCTCGCTTTCCTCCGACCTGATCAACGCTTTATAGAACTGACTCTAGCAGATGTTCCCGCACTTATTTACGCCTTAACAAGTCAATACGTTGATATTATTAATGAAATCCGCCTATTCCGAATTCCCGCTAAACCGAACAGTGTTCGGTCCCAATTAGTAATAACGAGACTCTACTGTATACATAAATAATTTGCACAATGATTGAATGAAACTCTGAACCACAAATAGAAGGAACAAAAAACAATAACAGAACATTGTTATAACATTCTGTTATTGTTTTTTGTTCCTTCTATTTGTGGTTCGGAGTTTCATTCAATCATTGTGAATTTGTCGCCACAGAGCTCTTCAACCTTTGTAAATAAATAATATGAATTAAATTTGCTTTTTATGTCACATTTAATGAAATCCAAATCTAGAAAGTGTATAACAACAAATCTCCATTTCCAGTACTGTTGTTATATAAGTGAGAACACATACACTCAATTTGACGCTGCCCCAGCCATGACTAATAAGTTGCACTTAAAAAGCAACATATAATAATTTAAAAGTTTAAAAAATGCATATTTCAACTTTTGTTTCAAATATTTTTCAAAAATATTAGAATTTATCTAGTTAAAGAACTAAATTTTTTTTAAAACAAATTTAACTCACCACTACACTTTTTATTAATAAAATTATGAGTGATCAAACTTCTGCACTTTAGAACTTTGGGGTAAGTGGACAATCATAGTGGAGAGAAGTGAGAACGTTTTAGAAAATACATACTTCATAAGAACATATCACCTGTAAGAAAGTCAGTTTTCTCCCAATTAGTTATGACAAAAAACTTTATTGAACAAAACATTTCTAGGCCAAAATGGAAATAAATGTAAATTGATAAGAACATCAAATAATAAAAGCAAGCATGTGTGACTGACAAAGTGAAATCACATTGTGTGATTATTGCATAGCACTACTCAAAGGTATACTAGCACAATAAACCCTAAATGATACATGATTTTTTAGTGATTATATAAAAAATAATGAATACCATGTTTTGTTTTTTTATAACAGAACATTTTAAATATTTATTTGTAAACACAATTTTATCATACAAACTAAAAATCTTTATAAATTATGCACATGCCAGATGCGGCAAACACTTTCAGTAAGATGGTGGTTACTGTCCAGCAGAAAGCATAGTGCTATTGTGGGTACATATGAAGCTATTGAAGTTGTAATACACACCTGAGATGTCCTACATGCATTTCCTTTGCAATGTTAGGTGCGGAGAAATCTACAATAACTTTATGTTTACTATCCAATGGCGGAGGTTGGACACCCTGCTTTAACAGTTTGGTTAAAGCTTTCTGGCCAAAGTCGCGACTGAGCCAAATGTTTATAAACCCTGGACCTGCAATCTCTAATTTCTCTATTAAGTCTGATTTTTGAAGACTTTCAAGAATTTTCGTGGCTATCTGCCGAGGATTTGCCTTTATACCTAGAATTTAACAAGATAACAGATAAGAAAATAGAAATGTAATCCAACAGTATTGGACCATTAATAGTACAAACTTAACTGTTATTTTACTGTAGATTGATCCAATGACATTAGGAGTAGCTGTGATTGTGGCTTTGCTGGTTTGAGCACTATACCATTTAATTTGATTTAGCTCAAGACAGAGTATTATAAAATAATGAATTTTAACTTTGACACTGAAAAAAATATGTAAAGAACACAATTTGGGATGTGTAGATTCTAAAAATTTAATTGAATTTTATAAGTCTATTTGGTAAATTTTATATTTATATTAGACAAGTCAATTAGGAACTAGTACTAATGAAAGTGTAAGTAAAAGTAATGAACGTACTAAATAGATTACGAAAACAACAAACACAATGAATAAATTTTGTTTAATTTTAAAATTCTAGTGTGGCTTCAAGAAACTTCTTAATCAAGTAAAAGCACTGAACAGGTTATTTATTTTCCTTTTCAGTACACTAACTTTAAAGATTTCATTCCCTAGAACCGGCAGCTTTAACGAAAATGGATTTTTTGGCGTGTGCAAGCATTTATTCAAAAATTCGCCAAAAATAGTAAATGAACCCCAATCCAAAAGTATTCCATAGCTTTTTTGTAGAAAAGTGTTAAAAAAAATGTATATATGACAGTAAAAAAATGATAGATGTAAAATTTACAAAGTTATTAGCTCAAGAAACGAAAAATGTTCAGTTACGAAAAATAAAAGTTCAACTTTAAGTCTACATAAAAAGTAGTAAACATTTTTCGTAATTTTTTCCATAAATGTAAAAAAGTTTTGTAATTTAGTTCTAAATAGAACTGTATAAAAACATTAAAAATTTTCAATTTCTTATTTTGAAAACACGAGTTTTTATGTTGCTACTACATGTCTGCTATCAAAATTATGCCAAGTTAGAAACGTAATTTACTAATACCGTATATGCTTTGCCCAAAAATGAAATATTATTATAACAAAGTGTAGAGAATAAATCAAAGAACTGAACTGTATACTTGTAAATTATCTTTTCAAAAAAGTTTTTAACTTAGAATTATTTGAATAACAAAAGTGAGAAAAAATGTAGGAATCTCTTGCCCGTTCACGCTATACAGGATGCGCGCGCAAACTCCTATGACTACCCATGTTATAAAAGTCCGTTAGGATTCAAATTTAAACCTTACATGAGACCGTATTAGCAGTCAATTTCCCACAGTCCTACACAATAAACTGTTCAAATATAGCATATTTGGTTTACAGGGAAAGTTAGCTTGAAGCATTATGTTTAAAAAGATACCAAAATATCTCTAAAAAACGATTGAGGTCACACAGATATCACGTGAAATGAATAACGCTGTTTATTGGTTGGAAAACTGACCAATTGCAAGGGTCTACAAAACCCCTTACAACTTCAGAACTATTTGTCCGATTTTTGATTGGATGAAAGTTTTGGATAGGGGAAATTGTGATGAATCTATCGATACATAGGTTTAACTAAGAAACAATATTGGGCAGGCTTTAGAGATTGACAAAAGTTGAGTTATTTCGTTATGTTTTGGATGAATTTTCGGGCGCCGATTGATTTGTAGAAAACTAATAAACTGCAACGATGATTACGTATGTAAATATACGTTTTAGAAAGAAATTGTAAACACAAAAGTTAAAGTTTGAAACATTACCTTTCCAATGGTGTTTGTCTTTTTGAGATTGGAAGATTTTTAGTGGGTCAAATATTCAATAAAATCACGCGTTACAACTATGCTTATGTTCTTGGAAATCACTTATGCGTCAGGTGTGGCTCTTAACTTTGTACTGTACAATCTTATCTTCTAAAGCGAGAGATAATTGTCTGTCTGCTAAATGGATCTGGAATCTCCGTCTAAGGATTTTTGATTTTTTATGGGGCTTTTGGCCACAAGAAATCGATTGGAAATGGTCACCAGTCTTTGAAAATTCGTTTTCTACGTCTTTTTATTAAATTAAAAAGTGAAATTTGTCCATTTTAAACAATACAAAGCACAGCTGATGCAAATGTTTTCAATGTCATTACAATAATCATCTGTTTTCTTTTAAACGAAGCACAGCTGATGCAAATGTTTTCAATGCCATTACAATAATCATCTGTTTTCTTTTAAACTGTATTTTATTAGAGGTAAGCTTAATGTTGTATCTATTTATAGTTACCATGGCAACGAATATTTCTGCTAAATAAACATACCCTTTATTTAGTTGTTTAATGTTATAGACCTAACCTAAACGATGTTCACGGAAATTTGCAATAATAGTTATTGACGTGAGCGAACTATGCCCTGCTTATAATCGAGCTTTAGCTCGGTCTCCTGGTACTTATTACTAGAATGAAAATGCCTACATTTTAAAATGCAAGACTGCAAGAATCACTATAGTTCATCTACGCTCAAAATATTTTTCGGTCATCCTGTTTGAGGAGTTTCCTCATAAAATATTCCATGAATCAGCTCGGATTCCAAAAAATATACCAAAGTATGCCAATTTCAAAATGGATTCCAGACAATACCAAGACAATGTTTTTAACATTTATTCATTAGTGAATCTTAAGAATCAAGTAACTTTTAAATATTAAAAAATTTTATATTTTGTTTTCTTTGAATAAAAGGATATAAACTTATCATCTTTGCAAATAAAATAGGCATGCAAACAAATTTAAATTCTTCAGAAAAAATCTTTAAGAATATTAACAAATTCAGGATAAATGGAAGGTGCAAGTCACTGATTATTGAAACGGGTATTTTGAATGTTATTAACATATTTTTGATGTTGTAATATATGTAAAAAATACTTTATATATGTATCCAATTAGAGGCCTAATGCATAATTATAATACTAGATTGGGTTATATATTTGAACAATCAAGGCATAGATTAAATAAATCGATGAACTACAATTTAGTTTTAGGAACTTAACTTCTCAACAAACTGCCTCCCACCTTCCAAAACTTTCCAAATAATGATTTGTATTTTTTATTGTTGGTTGAAACAGCACCAGTTTTATGACTTAAAATGAATATTTTTACTTTGAAATTAATATTGAGTAGGCTAAGTGTCATGTTAGATTTAAGATTTAATTACTAAATTAAGCCTTTATAATAATAATAATAATAACATATGCTTTATTGATTTATTTTACAGAATTATAACGTTTCTTTTCTAACATATAGTCTAGCATGGCTTCAGCCGTCTGCTAGGTTGACATCAATACACACATAAATACAAGTTTGATTAGAAATGAGTACATAAATTAAATTCCCAATTACAATAAAGCTCAGCGATCGTAACCTAAAAGTATTATCAAAAGTTAAATTCTTTTATCAATGCCCATCTATAATGCCATGCTTGTTCAAGATATTTACATAATACTACCCAATCCTTACCATTCATAAAGTCCTTGAACTCTGACATCGACAATCTTTCTTTACCCAGATACGATTTTCTATGTTGCACCAATATCGGGCATTCTGCCACAAAATGGTAAACGTCTTCGTTTACTCCCATATTACATAAAGAACAAAGATAATTTTTCCCTTCAACCCACGGTTTAAAATTTAAATGAATTAACTCGGCTCTACACTTAAATGCCCATTTTATTTCCTGCAACTTATATTCATTTTTACTACAGTTAAAATAGTGTTGTTGCCCTAGATTAAAATCTAAACTGGAGTAAATTTTATGAAATTTCCCATTTTTTGCTGCTAGTAAAAGCTGTTCCCTCTGTTCCAAACTTATTTTTTTCAGTAAATATTTTAATTGAGTATTTTTAGAACTACAGTTAATTTTGTCCCAGACTTCTAAATTCTTGTCTATCCCCACTTCATATTTGGCCCCTAAAGTCTTCCATTCTTTATACCATGAAATGTTAGAATTAACTATTTTTTTTGCCAAAATTTTTGGCAATTTGTCTTCCGGCATAGCCAACACTCCAAACAAATACTTAAAATGAAGCTTCAAAGTATACAAATACAGCTTATCTATCCCCGTCTCCAGATAAATTGCATAATTTGGTGTGTTTAGAGGCAGCCCTAGTAACTTTTTTATGAAAAACCTAAATGCTTTTTCAACACTATTAAATTCCCTATAACCCCAAACTTGAGCTGCATAACTTACTGTTGCTCTTTGAACTGCTTGGAAACTTGATAGTTTTACAGTTAGTGGAACGTGTTTACACCCAATAAATTTAGACCAGACACAGTTTATACTAGCTTTGGCCATTGCTAACTTAGACTTATGATGGTTCTCGTAAGACAAATTCGGAGTTAAGTCAAGCCCTAAATATTTATAACTGTTTACTATTTCAATCTGTTTTTCATCAAAAGTCCACCTTTCATTAGCTGCCAATTTCCCACCGTTTCTAAAAACCATCACTTTCGATTTTATTAAGTTTACTCTTAAATTCCATGTGTTGCAATACATATTTAATTTATCTACCATAGCCTGAAGACCTTCTGGCGATGAGGACATAATAGCTATATCGTCCGCATAAAGCAGCACCCGAATACAAACCCCATCAACACAACATCCTCCCTCCAATGCCTCATGTAGGTCATTCAAGAAAAGTGAAAATAATAATGGACTCAGTAAACATCCCTGCCTTACTCCCATTTTCGTTTCAAAACAATCTGACACACCAGTTCCGCACCATACCCCAGCCACAGTTTCTTTGTATAAATTTTGAAGCACTCTTAATATCTTTGTTGAGACTCCTAAACATGATAGTTTAAAAAACAATGCATGCCTATCTACCGTGTCAAACGCTGCCGAGAAGTCTACAAAAAAACAATAAAGTTTACCTTTCTTTTTAGCTAATCGTAAATTAATCGATTAAATATATTATCCACGGTTGAGTAACCTCTTCTAAAGCCGGCCTGATATTCATTAAGAATTTTATGTTTTTGTTCCCAGTTTGTAAGCCTATTCAAAATAATCCCGGTAAAAACCTTAGTAAGGGTGTTCATAAACGATATGCCACGATAGTTTTCTACCAAATTTACATCACCTTTTTTATACATAGGGAATATAATACTTTTTTTAAACGAAACCGGTACATTACCTGTTTCAAATATATGGTTGAACGCGTCCAGAATCCTTATCAAAACATTGTCTGGCAAGTTCTTAATAAACTCATATGGTATACCGTCCAATCCAGGAGCTTTGTTATTTTTAGCTTTCGCTAACACTATTTTAATTTCTGAAATTTTAAATTTTTCGTCAAGAAAAGAATCCAGCACATACGGCTGCGCATAACTGACCTGCATTGCACGAGAGCAAGGGTTAAACGAGTTTGAAAAGTATTCAATCCAGTTACTCACATTAATGTTCGCACCTACTCGGAATTGCTTATTTTTTAACGAATTTATTAATTTCCATAATCCCCTATTATCTGTGACACGTCTAAATGACTCCTCAATTGAAAGATTGTAATCATTACGTTTCCCGGCACACATTATTTTATATTCTTTATTTGCCTGTAAGTAAGCGTTTTTTGTAAACTGTGAATCAGTTCGGCGAAACAAATGTAATAGCTTAAAAACCCTATTCCGTAAGCCTATTAAGCCTTTATATGACAAAGTCTACTGTGATGTACACTAAAGGACAATAAATGTTCTATTATCATCAAGACCACTGAACTGAGATTTTCGCACGGCTAATTAGTATGGTCATCCTATGTCAATTTACAATAAATGATTATTCCCAGATATCTGACCGATAGAACTACCTCAATTGCATCATCATTAAGTTGGGTTTAGGATAATAATTCAGACTTTAAAGTAAAAAGCATATATTTAACCTCACCAGCATTATTAACTCTGAGATTATGATCATTGAAATTTGGTATGGACTTAATGTTATTATTGTGCACAGTATTTAAAAATGTGTTAGTCGTTAAACACCTCTAGCATGTTCTATAATATTATCTTATATTAATTTTTACTCAGACTCATAACGTTTTTAGAAGCCAAAAAGATTACTGACTACTACCTTTAAACTCTAATGTGAATCCAAAAAAAGTCTACAACTTTAATCATTAACAAATAAACAATAACAATGCTCCTAGGAAATGTGCAAAAGCAATTGAGAAGGTGGCAGGAAACAGAATGAATAACACTTTATGTATTTCTCAGAGAGAGGTTAATAAGAAAGAATTTGGCTGAAAAAGAAGTTGAGGATAAAAAGAGCAGAAAAGGAGGAAAGAAGAAACAGAGAAGAGCTTTTGAGCAGAACTAATAAAGTCAAGATTGGGACTTGTAATATGACTGCTAAAGCTCTCAAAAAACGATTCAAGGAGTATTTACCAACAATCAAAGGAAAACTAAGAATTTGAGGTACGCTGAACACCTCATTGATTACTGCCATACTTACTCCAACATCAACACTAATATAGACATCTAGCACACATGCTGTAAGAGACATTACATTAATGCCTTGGAAGAGTTCAAAATTTACAAAGCTTTCAAACAAGAACCTACTAATATATTAAATGAACTATTCTTGTTCTCCTCTAATACAATATGACAGCATTATTAACATGCAAAGACAGGAACCGGCGACTCGAAGATAGATAACGATTTAACAATAAACTAGCCAGTTGCGAACCGTTCGTTGAAGAGTGTGCACTGACCGATATCGTATGTTTCATAACTTTTGTAATCGCCTATAGGCTATGTGTATTTGTGAAAACGAGTTGTGTTGAGTATTGTTATACGTGGACTGTATTCACAATTATTTTAAATATTAACGAGCTCCGTATGGAGTGATTCTTACTAAAAATAAAATTAAAACCTTATATGATCTGATGAGTGACTCACTTAGCCCGAAACTGCAGTAATCATTTAAATCAACAATGGATTAGTGTGACGTACTGGAAAAGAAGTAATATAAATTTCTGTAATCAGTAGGCTACAATGTTAAAATTGAGATGCTAAAGCACGTTGACGGACAATACAGCCTTTCAAGGAACCAATTAGATTTCATACAGGCTTTTCTACCATAGAGGCAATTAAAGAGTCAGTGAGCCTGACCTGGAAAGCAAGGAAGCTGGGACAGAGGAAAAAATATTTCTGCGCAGTTATCGCCATCGATATCTGCAATGCATTCAACTCCCTCGGATGGAAGGATATCAGAATAGCATTGGAAAACAAGAACGTGACGCCGTATTTTAGAAATATCATCGCAAGCTATCTAAGCGAAAGAAAGATAGTGGAAAAATAAAAAAAAGTGGCAGGAGTTCAACTGGAGTTCAAGGAGATAGTAATGGTTTTGTAGTAGAGGTAATGAAGTTTAAGGAGGAACAGCTACTGAATAACACTTAGCAAGGAGGAAGACACAAAATATCAGATATGTGTAATCTCTAAATATATATGATGAAAATGTTAACAGGGCTCAATATTGTTTGAATGAATAAAACTTAAACAAATTGAAAATCAAATCACTAATATTAATCTGTTAATAGTGAAGAAAAAAGTGACATTTTGTTTTATAAAGTTTAAACGAAAATTAATTCATAATAATCACCCGAATAGTAACAATATTGAACTGGTACTACTATAAAATTCACACAATTATAAGGGTTTCCAGCTTTACCTTATCTGAAATTTTACCTTGAGCCTTAAGTAATCCAGCCAATGGCATTGCAACATTACATTGGTAATCACCAAACTGTTCTGCTGTGGATAATGTCAGAGGCATTGGTGGATCTGGTATATCAGGATACACTTTGTGAACAGCATCAGAAAATAGTTCTGCAAGGGCTGCTTGGATACAGATCATACTTCCTTCTTGCTGCTTCTTCTTTTCTTCTGCAACGGCCTAAAACACATAACACGATTAAAAATATATAAACTTTTTTATGTAAATCTATAGCACATTTAAACTTAATTCATTTTTTGTAACAATGCATTATACGCTGCTTCCCATTTTCATTAGTTTAGCTGGCATAAAGTAAAATGTAAAAAAAGAAAGAAACTGTCCTTTAAAAAAAAAAACATCAGGTTCAACTAGGTTGAAAACATTCAAATCAGTTTAGTAAATATTTAACAAGTCGGTTAACACAAGTTTTTCAAATACGCTAAATCCTAAAATCAATCTTTATTTTTAGCAGT
>JAGFPH010006242.1:62140-78239 GCA_018207615.1 Philaenus spumarius
GTTGAAATATGCATTTTTTAAACTTTTAAATTATTATATGTTGCTTTGTAAGTGCAACTTATTAGTCATGGCTGGGGCAGCGTCAAATTGAGTGTGTGTGTTCTCACTTATATAACAACAGTACTGGAAATGGAGATTTGTTGTTATACACTTTCTAGATTTGGATTTCATTAAATGTGACATAAACAGCAAATTTAATTCATATTATTTATTTACAAAGGTTGAAGAGCTCTGTGGCGACAAATTCACAATGATTGAATGAAACTCCGAACCACAAATAGAAGGAACAAAAAGCAATAACAGAATGTTATAACAATGTTCTGTTATGGTTTTTTGTTCCTTCTATTTGTGGTTCAGAGTTTCGTTCAATCATTGTGAATATTATTTATGTATACAGTAGAGTCTCGTTATTACTAGTTTAGCAAGAATTCGGAATAGGCGGAATAATATCAGCGTACTGACTTGTGTTAAGGCGTAAATTAAGTGTTAGTTCTATACAGCGTTCATCAGTTCGGAGGAAAGCGAGGAGGAGGTGAATGCTCAAACTGAACTCATAACACACGTAGACGCTGCAAATGCTCCTGACCTCGCCTTAGTGTAGGTTTACACCATCCGTTTTTTCCTTCCGTTGTGATTCTGTCTGTTTTCTTCTAAAAACAGAAGAGAAAGGATAGGTTGTTCGAACTGTCTGTTTTTTCATCCTGCATTCTGTTCGTTAGTACAGCATCGTCTTGAAAAAAGATCGAGAAAAAATCAAATTCGTTCGAGATAACGGAAACGGAGGAGAAAAACGGACGAACGCAACTGGCAAGTTGCAGCAACACTACTAGTGCCTAGCTGTTGTATCTAATCCTTCCTTCTTTCTGACGGACCTCACATCCTTTTCACTGGATGCTTGTTGCGGTAACTTCCTTCCCACAAAACGGATGGAAAACGTGAAGGAAACAAAACCATCTTCCATTACAAATTTTTTTAGGCGTTTTTATCAAGTTTAGGCTCTATGTATGTCTCTATTAACTTATTTACATAACAATAAATGTATGTTTTTTCATAAACGTCTTTTTAATTTCTCCTGTTTTTATGTAAACAAATCTGTATTTTTTCTGAACTCTGTTGTTGGGACTCTACTGTATTTTACACTGTTTTCCGAAATAACAAAAATAACATGCCATAATACAGCAATGTTAATGTACATATCGGATGTATGTACCAGGGCTTATGTTTGCTCCCACTAGAAAATTGTTTTTCATTCGATTTTTGTGCAATGTTATGTAAAAAGAGTGTTTTATAACAAGTCTGCATGTTGCCGTGTCGTAACTGTGGTAAACATTTGTTTAAAATAAATTTACAAAATTAGTTGTTTGTTGATGCAAAACGTAAAACAGCTTCAAATTGGTTTAAATAAGGGTTGAAATTAAACAATGTTCAAACACAATGCTAGAAAAATGGATAGTCCTATCCTAAACAAAAATAGACTAAGAGATCAAGTCAAAAAACATTGTTTGGTATAGTTTGATAATATGCTCAAGTTAACTTCACTTAACCACACGTTAACTTCACTTACTATTTCTTTTGTTTGTTGGTTTCTTTTCTTTGGTCACCTTGGAGTTTTCCGTCTTCTTCTGCTTCACTTTAGTTTGTGGCTTTCCTCCCATAAGCTTAGTCTTGTCAGTTATTTTTGGTACATTCTTTCTTTTTTTTCTAACCACATTCAGTTACACCTTATTTTGTTGTTTGTTGATAAGGTAACTTGTTGCACAGAGATCAATACAATTTTTGTACTTTGCCCAAGCTATGGGCAACTTGCTTGAGTAAGCTCTTGTCAAATCTTCTGGATTCAAGTGAGGTCTTCCCACTCTTTTCATAACTTGAATTTCTTTAAAACTTTGGTCATCTTATTTTTATTTAAAAATATGGAGTCAGGGGTAGTCTTTTCCGTACTTAAACCCTTTAATTTGTCACCATAACAGTTTTTCCCTTCACAGTTTTATACCTAGGTTTTGCTTTATTCTCTTGCGCTAATGAAGACCAATCGATTAAAGAGTCATGCGTCACGGATAGAACATTATACAGCTTTGGTATTTTCCTAGCCGTCTGACAAATAAAGGGAGATTTACTTAATTATTCTTTGCTGGTCTTGCAATAGTCGAGTGCATTGAATCACCCTCCACCTGCATGTGACTTGACTCACAGTAAACGTGCTGAATACAATGAGTCATTTTCACTGCATATAGAAGAGCAGGAGATATGAACTGATTAAGGGTTTGTCCACCACAGTGGTTCTTTATGTAATTAAGTATACTTTGTTTTTATTGTATAAGTGTTGATCATGACTAGTTTTACCTTTGATCTCCTTATCTTCAGTAAGGTCTTCATAGCGTTTGCAATAGTTGCATTGATCCTTTTTTCGTGTATGGAATCGGAGGTTTCCAATTGAGTAAAAGAAACCTTTGTACACAGAATTAGAGACAGGAGTTATGAGTGGATTCTGTCCTTGATATGTGGCTTACTGTTATTTGCTGTAATTTTTAAATTGTCTTCATTGCACTTTTCTAGTTAAAGGCAATATAGCTTTCCTATATTAAGTTGAGAAGAGTATAAAGCTTATTGCTGGATTTCCTGCAATAATGTGATGCTACCCTTGGTATAGAGGAAATATGATTATGGGCATGTTTGCTATGAACTCTAGAATTTTTTTGGAAAATGAGATTTCCCTCTTCTATCAGCTAACACAATTCCTGAATTAGTCTTTTTGAGCCAACATACTCTGAGAAACTTTTTAAAAAACCTCAAAGACAGATAAAAAGAATAACAGACATACTTGGACGGGCTCATTTTTTCTAAGTAGTACTTAAGCGTTAGTTTTTTGTGATTGTTGTAGTGTGTCGCTTTAGTAGTTAACCAAGACGATTTGAAAACTATAACTAATGAATGAGGTAGCAAATTGAATAACAAAACACAGTTATAGTTTAACGTGGTGTCCATTGCTAGTACAGAAACAGGAGTGACGATTGACGAAAGGAAACATTGAAGAGTGTGGTTTAGGCATAACGGAAGTGCAATAGACAACCAATTGTATTTAAGCACTAGACGGTACAGGTTTGATTATAGTCATGTCACCTTACAAATATATACTATCATTAAGTATAGTAACATTATCTTAAAACTATGTACCATAGATTTTCTATTACAAAACGTCTTTTTGGCAACGGCCTCTTCTATGTGATTCACCAAACTGTCTGTGTCCAGCCTTTTATCTTCGTCTCAGATCGTCCAAAAACTTAAAGAAGTTATCTTTTTCTTCAAAAGTTATTACTGAATTTAAATGGACATTTAGAGCAAGTATGTTCTTTTCTTCTTCGATTATTTTCCCTTTAATGCTTGTGTAAGCCTTGCCAGATATTCTTAGATCCTTCCATTTTTTGGAACATACATTCTGAAATGCGTAATATATACAATGAAACTTCCAAATAACGGACACTGCTCGGACCGCATAAAATGTCCGCTATTAGGAGAGATGTTTGTACTATAGATGTACAATTAGCAGTTAATCTTATGTGTAACAAACCAAAAATTCATACCTTTGTTACTGTATATTGGTACTGTACATGGTCGATAATAAAAGTGAAATAAATATTGCAATTGTTTCATTAGGGCCTACTGTATTACTGTATTAGTGTTGTGTAAACAGGAATTGGTTTATTCTCACAAAAATGCACAATAAAACACAAATTATTAAATTAAATAACAGCCATTATTTATTAATCATTTACACTAAAAAAATCATTTATTTTTGTTTGCCTTGTACGATCTTTAGTTATAGTCTTTTCAACATGCTGTTGGAGTTAAAAAATTTTACGTATTCCTTCTGTATCCTGTTTTTTTAAGAAATAATTTTTAAGTTGTATCACCTCCTTTGCAACTTCCTTACTTGTTAGATTTGTAGTTTCAGCCTCTGGAACATCATCATCGTTTTCATCGATTGTTTCATTCTCAACAGAAGCTTCCGGATTAAAATCTGCAACAAGAGTCCTGATGTCGGTTGACTGGTCTTCAGTACAAAGTGCATCATCAATCAATTTGTATTCTTCAACGGATCCTTCAAATTGTTGAATTAAATTATCCAGCTCATTAACTTCAGTGTCACTATTGCTTTCACTAGTATTTTCACTGTTGTTATCGCTATTGACAAATCCCGATTTAATGAAACAGTTTTTAACCGTATTGGATTTCACCTCTTTTAAAGCCGAGCATATCCACAAAACTGTATCTAAAACAACAATATTTTTACACAGTTCATCAGCCTATGTAATGTCCTCCATTTTCGATAAAATATGTCTGAGAACTCTTTGTCTGAATAAACTTTAAAACAGTTTATGATTCCTTGATCTAGAGGTTGGCAACAGGAAGTGGTATTCGGGGGTAGGAACACTAATTTCACGTTACTTAATTTTATGTCGCATTATCTAGAAATAAAATAACATTCCTATTCTGCCGTCCCATTTTACAATCAAACGCCGTTAGCTATTCAGTCATTATATCCCTTGTCATCCATGCTCGTTTGTTTGAGTACCATTCTATACCCAAGCGATCCAAATCAATTCCTTTAAAACATCTAGGCTCTGCAGCTTTTCCTATGATTAATGGTTTTTCAAAATCACCTACCATATTTGTACAAAGCATTACAGTAAGTCTTTCCTTTGAAATTTTACCCCCCCCCCCGTACATTTTTTAGCTTTTAAACTCATTTTTTTACTAGGTAAAGCACGAAAAAATAGTCCAGTCTCATCACAATTAAAAATGTTTTTTTCTTCGAAACTCTCGCATATCACTGATAATTTTTATTTCCATTCTTGAACTACAGTTCCATCCACTGATCCCGCTTCCCCACACACATTTCTGAATGTAACACTGTGCCTAGAACGGAATTTGTCAAGCCATCCAACCGATGCTTTAAAATCACTAACTCCTAATTCTTGAGCTATCTCTAATGCTTTTTCCCTTATTAATGAACCAGAGATTGGAATGTTATTGGATCGAGCTCTGCAAAACCATTCGTATGTTAAATTGTCTATCGCAAGGCCTTCTGTTTTCGGAAACGCTCGTTTACTTAATGAATTTTTGTTTTCCGACCACGATTTTAGAATTGCCTCTTTATTTTTCAAAATGTCACTAACTTGAGTCTTTCCAACTTGAAATGTTGCCGCTAAATCACGCACACTATTTTTTTCTTTTTCATATTTACGCACAACTTCAACTTTTTCGCTTAAAGTTAAATGCTTTCGTTTCAGAGACATCGCAATACACACTGTTCTCACGGTAACTTTTTTAAAACTAAATTGTAAAAGGTTTTAACCACCACTGTTATTAAATGGCGCAAAGAAAAGAAACCTAGTTTCCAGGAAGTCAAATTTCTGGTAAATAATGAACAAACATTGCATTGAATGTTTCGAGACATCTACAATTCTTAGAAAAGGGCAACATTTAATACTCCGCTGTCCGTAATTCGGAAGTTTCGACTAACCTATTGACTACCAATTTGGTGTCCTTGTCCGTTTTTAGGAATGTTCGTTATTTAGAAACACTACAAAGGCCATAAAAGCATAAGCTCGGTCGGGGAATATAAAAATGTCCGATATAAAGAAGTGTCCGTTAAAGAAGTTTCACTGTAGTTACAAATAAATTACAAGAACGAGTAAGTATTCAAAAACTCAGATTAAAATACATAACATGTTTTGAAGGTGAAGATTGTAGTAAATAATTTTAAATATAACCTAATTAAATTAATAGTTTATAGTAACTATAATCACTGTTTAAATAAAATAATTAAACTATTTTAATTAATCTGAATTCATGAACTTCAAGTAGTAGGATAAGAACCTACAGTTCTTAGTAATTAAGGTTTACGCACAGGCCTGGCTGTGAGGCTTTTAGCACAGCACAGTAAAACCCGGCTCGAAGCTACACTACAGTTCTGAACAAAGCTTATTTATCACTGTACTGTTTGCTGAGGAGTAACAGAAACATGCTATTATGGTGGAGGTAAAAACTAGGTAAATAGGACCACAAGTTTTCCCTAACATTGCCAGTGACTTCCGCAAGTGCAGTAAGGTCTTTCTCTAAGCTAAGAATTATAAAAAGCACAATGTCGCAAAAACATTTCTTTGACAACAATATCTATAAAACAAACGAGAGCAAGAATTGTTATTTTAGTAATATGATAACTATATTTGCAGCTGAAAAGTAAAGGAAATAATTATTTTAAATTTGAAAGAGCTGTAAATATAAAGTTGATATTTTGGTTTTTCAGTGTTAAACATTTATAAAATACTAAAAAAAAAAAAACATGTGTGTAAAACGTTAATTTTAGTTAACGTTATATAAATGTATTAACAAAACAATTAAATTTAATTTAAAGTTTATTAGCTCTGGTTATATTTACCTAATTGCTGCCCCGAAACATAGTTATATAACTAAAGCTATAAGACCAAATTTTTTTTATAAGGCATAGAATTTGCCAATTTTTTCCTGACCACTGTCTTAGTGGCAGATTGACAGATAAGAGGTGGATTGTAAGTGTGAATCAATTGAGTCACTGTCTGCCGGTTCGATTGGTGGGGTGGGGAGCTCCTGAAATGATTTTTCTCCTGGGCGCTTGATGCCTCGCTACGCCACTGTCGCACATACAAAAATGAACTTTCAAATTCCATAATAAATATTAGACTTATTTAGGCTTTATTGACTAGGATAATAGTTAAAACGACTACAAGGATGTTAATTTGCAATGAACGACTGATATTCAGTACTCAGTTATTATTAACTGGTAATCAAAGTTACCAACTGAAATGAATCAGCTTCACTCCAAGTTGTGTATCAAGTAGTGTGCCTGGACAGATGATGCGTATGTACTCTTTATAATAAAAGGTCTTATTGACCTTGTAAACAGCTTCATAAGTTATTTAATCAAATTTAATATTTCTTTGATTTGGTAAATGTTAACTTAAAGCTGGTGATAACAATAATTATATATGTTTATATTAATATATTATATATTATTATTATATATTATTATATATTATATTAATATATATGTTTATGTGTTATATATTAACTACTTTTAAGGCAATTTTTATTTTTTCTAGATCTACTATTATTGGTGAAAGTATAAGTCGACTGTTGGAGTTTTTAGGCCATGATGTAATGAGAATCAATCACATTGGAGACTGGGGAACACAGTTTGGCATGTTGATCGCTCATCTACAGGTACGCAAATAATACAATTCAAATAAGATTATTTATTCTTGAACGGGACTAAAAACATTTGATTGAATGGGAATTTCATTCAGTGCAACTGGCTAGAAGAAGTTTTAATTATTCAATAGTTTTTTATTAGTCTGTTTTTGGTATGAACTTTAAAATTTAGTAAAAGATTGTCTTAATCTTTAAGAACTTAAGGTTAAGGTTTGTATTCTAATTATTTCAAAAAACAAATTCTCATACAGTTTTTCTCCGTGATACAATACAATTTAATACATTTTACATCTGATTTTTTTCCCCAAACCAGTTACAAATTTAATATCCACATATAATTTGGCAAAAATAATAATAATTAAAAAATATATATATAGTGGGGAAAAAACTTTAAAAATTAGATAATACTGTATATGCACTAGAACTTGGATAATTCGAAGCTGGAGGGGACCATTGGAAAAATTAGAATTATCAAAAAATTCTAATTATAAAAGTAAAATTGTTTTTCGAGTTGTAGGTTCTCAAAATGCTTGAAATAAAAACTACGTTGAATATGTTTATTATAATAATATAAGGTTTATTTTCACCAAACAAAAGTAAATGATGCTTTTTTATTACATACGGTGAGTTTATATGAATATGTATTGACTAAATTAAAGTTTAACAAAGTATTGTGAAATGTCTGATTGCCTTGTAGAATTAATTCTATTTAGGTTTGCAAATTTCTCAAGTACTTCAAACGAATGAAAAACAAAACAGCTTCACTTACACTGGTTTGTCCTTCAATGTACCGCCGAAATTCATGCAATTGCTGAAGAGCCTCAGATGTTGTAGGGATTGTGGGGATCTTCAACTTCTACTAACGCTGATTCCTACGTGGGCGACAAGAGCGATGCGCCACAAGCTAGCGGAGTGACACCAGCGATACACTCGTATCGCATGCATTAGGTAGATTATTGTTCTACATGGACTGGTGACACCGGCGACCATATCCTTGAGCTGATACTACGTGCGCGACATGGGCTAAACGAGCGACAGGAGCGATGCAACACATGCTACCGCAGTGACAAAAGACAAAATGATTTGAAATTTCAAAATTCAGTCGCACCAGCTCATGTCGTGTCGCTATTACATTTGTTTGTCGGTGCATTTACATTTGGTAATTCAAAAATCACTTGTCCGGACTGGTTGCTCGTGACGCATCGCTCTTGTTCACCCACGTATTAATCAACATAAATCCGACAATTTCCACATTTTTTGTTTTTCACTTCTTCTAAAATGACTTGATCAGAAAGTTCACCACACACTTCTACTTGTTCATCTAAATTAACGTATTCCTCAAAGATGATGTGCGTATTTTCTTCCCATCCAACAGGTAGAGGGGGGATATCTTCTTCTAAAAGTTCACACAGATTTCTTAACGAATCCAGCTTTTTTAAAACAATTTTTATTGTTGTTTTATTAACTTGTGACCATGCATTGTGACACATTCTTGCTGCTTGAAGGATATCGATCTTTAAATTTTTGTCTTTCAATGAATCTGTCAAGAGCTTTTGCACAATGAGTCGCCAGTAAAAATGCTTAAAATTTCGTATAATGCCCTGATCCATTGGCTGTACAACTGAAGTCATGTTCGAGAGGGGTGGGGGAATAACCTTCACGTTGTTCATAAGTGGTATAGAGTTATGCGCAGTACAATTGTCAATAAACAAGATGATTGTTCTGTTCTGTTTTAAGAAAGGTTTTGTCGAGATTTAACACCCAATCTTTAAACAGCTCTGCTGTCATGCAAACTTCTGTATTAGATTTATATTCAAGTGGTTTAGACTTTATGTTTTTCAAACATCTAGGTTTAGCAGATTTGCCTATCATAAGTAAAGGCAACTTTTCGGTGCCATCCATATTGGCTCCGACCAATAAAGTTAGTCTTTCCTTTATGTTTTTCCTTCCACTGCAGCAATCTCATTTAAAAGTGAATGTTTTGTTTGGGGTACATTTAAAAAACAAACCCGTTTCGTCTGCATTAAAAATATCTTTTGCCGAGGTTTCTTCGATCATTTTTACAAGATCGTCTTTCCACACATTTGCAGCGTCTTGATTAACACTTGCACTTTCACCGTATACAGACTTAAAGGTAATGTTGTTTCTTTCCTTAAATCCATCCAACCAACCGGTACTTGCCTTGAAACAATAGACAGAGACTGGGCTGAGCATCAATCGACAAACTACAGTACCGGTATCTAGAGAATTCTTGGAAGGCGGCAGCACGCCTAGAATTGCAATACGTGTACAAACAATAGCGGCTAGGCTATAACTTCATCCCTATCTACCGGACAGTGACCTATTTGTTCAGCGATTCCTTTCACAGCACAATATTTTATTTTTAGTGTTGATAAAAAAACTTGAATTAATGAAGTTGACTTCAAATTATCCATAATTTTTTTACATTGTTATCACATAATGTTCAAGGGAACGAACGAAACTTCAAATTAACAGTAATTACAAATTAAAAATGTTCAAATTATCCAAGTTCTACTGTACCTTTATGTTATAAATAAAAAAATTAAGAAATCATTTTTATAATTTATAAACTACATTTTAGATATTGAAAACATGTATATATATGTATATAGGTAGTATAATATTTTTTGTAAGCAGTAACAGACTATCTGAATATATAAAAATCACAAAAGAGAAACTTAATATATTATAACATGATGTTTGGACAGCTTGCTTGAGTCAAGGTAACACCATGACATGTACCCTTACTCCAAAAAAACACTGAAAATTCTAAGATGGATTTCCCTATGGTTCTTAAAAAATCACTCTTGTTAATGAATAGGCTCGACAATAATACTGTAATGCGAAAGATGTCGAACAAGAGGGCTACCAGATACATGTAAACACAGAGTATTCATTAGCCTGTTACAATCTCGGGTTTATGCTTTTCAATATGTTTGCCTGCCAGCTGTTTATAACGTCTTCAGATTATGATTGGACTTTAATAAAACAAATAAAATAAAAGATTCCAATAAAACAAATAAAATGCTTAACTAATAACAAGCTGGACACTTAACTATGGTTTCTTAATTTAGGCTTACACTAATTAATTACTGTAGAGTAATTTAAATTTATGAAGTGATTGAGATGGTTTAATAAATTTTGAACTTAGTTCTAATCTAAATTATGGTGTTTAACTAAATAATGCCCTGAGTCACTGTATAACTGAAGAAGTGAATGAGGATTAAGTTAATAATTTGGAAGCTTAAATTTGGCGAATAATGTGAAGGTCTCATGAGAGGAAAAACAAATGAAGTCAACTTACTGAACAGTCTGAAGGTGTATTTAATATTTTACCAGTAATATAGGTAGTTTTATGGTGGTACTTATATAAATGTTCAATATGTTGTGGTAGCTTGTTCACTCGATACTTACTTTAGTTTTATTTAAGTATAAAGTTTGTATGTTTTTTATTTTAGAGATATATTTAAACTGAACTGTACTCTACCAAGGTTGATGCCAGAATGTCTATCCTGGTCATTCTTCTTACTCCCTCTTTAACAATGTTTCTTCTTCTCACCCCTCAATCTTTTAATTAATCCTTTCCTTTATATATGTGTTGGCCTAAATAAACTTAAGTCTATATGGTTTTACAAATATGATAAATGGTTTTATCTTAATGCATGAAATTGGCCGTGAAGATAATGGGCTATGTGCATTTACATTGGTGCTATCAGGGATTGGTGATGTATGAAATTATCCCTGAATGATGTGACTGACTACTGTTTATTTTATAAAATCGAATTTTGGTAACATTACAAGCAAAAAATATGTTTATTGCACAAAATATTTAAAAATCTAAATTAGTCTTGTAAAAAAAAGTACAACAAAAAACTGAATCGTTTTTTCTCTTGTGCTTTTTATAAACTTAATTAAGCCTGCAATAAGTTAAAGTTTAAAAAAACTTACATTTCTTTTTTATTTTTATTTATTTATTCAACATTGGTTTCTTGACAAATATTATTTGTATCAAACAGGTCATATACACAAAAATACAATCCATCAGAAAAATACATATAAAATACAATTAAACAACAATCAGTTAAAAAAAGTAGAGAAAATATACAATAATTAACTCTTTGAGTACCACATCATCTACATAGTAGAAGATTTAAAAAAGTGCATAAAGTGCCAGCGTCCACCCCATAGACGATCCGTATATCCGTTACATTTCTGTACTGTATTTGTAATATTCTTTTGAGGAAATGTTACACAAAAATTATTAATTATTTTGTTTCCTTACTTGAAATGACACCTTGCTTTTCTTAAAGTAATTTTATCACCAAGATATCACTCGCAGAGCTATCATTTTCTTCTGCCAATGTAATGGACGTAGTGAAGGAATCCATGTCAGCGTTGTGATGTATAATGCAATTGTCGTTGTAAATATTTTTTTATGATGGTAATTGTTTGCTATTACTTTGTCAGAAGCAAATCTTCTCATATTGACTTATGTTTTGTATTTATGTATTCTAACAATGAATTAACATGATTAAAGGCCCAGAAAAATAAATTTGCCCTAAAAAAATTTAAAAAAAATATAGCCTGAAGTTCTAACTTGTAGTATCTAGTTCCAATATGTTTCAAATAAATGTTCCCGTATTGAGATATTTTATATATTCTAACAATTAATTAACACAATTAAAGGCACGGAAAAAGAAATACGAATGAATAACTTACTTTAAAAGTCATCATCTGATGAAGAACTAGTTTCTCTTGTTGACGGTTTATCACACGCTACTGGAACATTCCCGCACTTCTGACACTTTTCGACTGTCGCAAAATGCCGTGATTGTACAAGAAATTTTTCAATGTAAGTTCATTTTCGGTGAGGATTATAAACTGCGTCAACGTTTGACTACAGTTACAGCACAAAAAAGGATTTTAACTAATGCAAGATGCCATGACAACTGATTACAACCGTCCGAATCTGACATCCACTTTTAACACACCTAACTTACCTTGTTTACTGTTCCGGCTCTTCAAACATGTTTATTTGTCGATTTAAGTACATTAGCGATAAGGGTTATTGTTTACTACTTCCTTTGCTTCAGGCTATTTTTTTCTTTCATTTTTTACGGTGAATATATTTTTTTGGGCCTTTATTCATTTTAATTCATTGTTAGATTACATAAATACGAAACATATCTCAATACGGAAAGATTTGCTTCTGACAAATTAATAGTTAACAATTAATTACCTTTATGACAATTATACATTTTTGTCAACTGGCTTATGGCACAGCTGTTTCCATACCTGTAATTATGTTGTAAAGATTGTTTGCTTCTGTTCAGGATAAATTTCCCAACTACCTGACAGAGTCTCCACCTATTGCAGACTTGCAGGCTTTCTACAAGGAATCTAAAGTGAGGTTCGATGAAGACGCTGACTTTAAAAAACGAGCATATAAATGTGTAGTTCAACTCCAAAGCTTCAACCCTGCATCTACTAAAGCCTGGGATCTCATTTGTAATGTGTCTAGAAAAGGTTAGTTTTGCATTGTAAACTATTGTTTTTAGAGTTGATACATTATTTCATTTTATTTTATATATTTATAAATTCTTCTGTCAAATGACTTCAGTTTTTAGTGTTTTCTATTTACTTGTACAAACATTTATTTATTTACATTAACATTTTGATATTTTTACTTTTCCCCACAGTAATAACCAAATTTTTTACTATTGAATTCCATAAATGTGCATGCTAATCAACGGAAAAGTATTGGAAAAATCGTGTGTTGCATCTTCAGTTTAAGCAAAATATCAAAAATTTGGAAACTATGATAAAAAGAAAATGTTACCCCTTTACACTAAAAATATGCTGATAACTCTTATTTTTGCTTTTAATAAGATCTAATTAATTTATTTTAGTTCCCTGGTAATGGAAAATTGTATTAAAAACCCTATATTTAAAAGGCCTTAAATTGGAGAATCTAGGTGAAAAATTGAGAGGTTTTGCAGACGGAATATAGCATATTAAATTATAAAAGGCTGTCTTTTTTAATAAATTGAGGGATTTTATACATTACATGTTGATAATAGTATATCGTTTTGCAGCTCTTCGCTCATTTCACAATTTTTTTTATGACCCAGAACCCAGAACTGGTGGTGGCTGCAATTAGTGTTCCACGCACACCCTATCCAACCAATTAGGGATTGTTAAATTATGTTGATTTATACAATAACATTAAAGTTAGATTTGTTATTAAATTTTGGTATTGTAATATCTTGACAGCAATGTGCTCTTTTCTGCAGACTCTATTTGACACATCTTTCAACAATATTGGTGTGGCATGGAATATTTACAAAATGTAACTCAGGTAGAGTTTTATCTCTGACGAAATAGTCTCTGTTTTCAAGTTTTCCATCTGTTAGGGTTGGAACAACGGGTTGGGTTGTATTCCAATGAATAACTAATTCTCTATGTGGTTCAATGAAATTACAGTTTTATTGCTCAGAATTGTCTATAGTTTAACATGGATTTTAATTCTTATGTCTTATTCCTACTGACACACCTTTATTGATGGTTAATCAAAAGACAGACCACTCTGAATATCTGCGCATAAACCCTGGCCTATACCTTTGTTAAGAGACCCCAATGTGACTATATGGAATATCTAAGCAATCTGCTTGCTCACTCAATCTGTCGCTCTCAGGAGTTCCTGTAGACTTCGCCCAAAGTCTTCCGTGTCCCGAAGAGTTTACCGTTGCCCTGTGGCCGATCTTGGTCGCTGCACAGAGACTGGGCGACATTTGTCCGTCTTTCAATTGGAACTGGCCTCCATCCATCTCTCAATTGGTACTGGCCTGTTCAACCAACAGAGCCTGCGCCCGTCTCTCAAGCCACTGGCCTCATTTCTAGGTCAGGGGCAAGTTTATATATAAAACTTCCGCCTGCCTAACCGACCTACTTAAATTAGTGTTTTGCCAATATCAAGTGTTTCCACAGTTCCTGTATCATGTCGTAACTATACTTTCATACTCCCGTGTTCTGTCTTCAGGACTCTTTACAAAGTTGCTCCCGTTGAAGCCTTGCAGGGGACTAATTTTTTTACTTCTATAACGAAGTAATGTTTATTGATGAAATTGTTCACTTTATGTATAATTATCGAAGAAATTATGATATTAACTTTTATCTTTTAATGTAGAAATGTTTTTTTAACACGCTTATATTAGCTTCACTTGTATGTATGTATGTATGTATGTATGTATGTATGTTTCTTTGTAAGTAACTCTCCCTTGGACTAAAAGCCAGTGGCTAATTACTGTTATTATATCTCTCTTACGCTAGTTCAATCGTTGGCCGAGCGGTCTAAGGCGCGGGTCATCGCTGACTTTAATCCCCGATCGTGAGTTCTAATCCCGTCCACGGCCAAATTTTTTTTTTTCAATAATTAATCGAACTAAAAAGTGAAAAACAAATATAGTTTAAAAAAACTAAAAAACACGCTTTTATAATACATCGAACTAAAAAGTGAAAAATAAATATAGTTTAAAAAAATTAAAAAACACGCTTTTAGAGCATATCAAACTAAAAAGTTAAAAATAATTTTTCAAATAAGCTTAAAACATTAATAAACGATAAATACTAGCATTATTGTAAAAAAAGCGTGGGGCGCTTTGTCCATATTTCTCGTTCATCGAGCGCCCAACGCTTTTTTTACAATAATGCTAGTATTTATCGTTTATTAATGTTTTAAGCTTATTTGAAAAATTATTTTTAACTTTTTAGTTTGATATGTTCTAAAAGCGTGTTTTTTAGTTTTTTTAAACTATATTTATTTTTTTAACAAAACACGGCGGCACTTGACCTTCGGAGTTTGTTGTTTAACTGAATCATGAGATTTCCCCTCCATACAGTTGCCTCTTTGCGCAATTCCTGTTTTTTTTTCAGGAATGTTCTTTGTGTCTTGTGATGAACTCGTAATATATTTCTCAAAAATTCTTTTCTGTGCTTTTTTTAATTAAATGAAACATTGTAAACGTAAAGTTACAGTAAATGAATAATTAATAATAATAATTAAATACATTCTCATCTTATATGATTTTTCTGACTATGAATTTTTTTGTTTTTATTTTTGTGACGCCTTAATGTTACATGCTGTACTTTTTGTTTCTAATAGTGAGTTAGTTCTTCCTTTGTGATGCATAATAACTGTAACAGACAATTTAAAAAATAAAAATTTTGTTTGCGTCGGACCAGACGGTGGAAGTTATACCTCTTTGGCCATTCGTATACTTACCTATAATTTTTGGGGAAAAAATTTCCTAACCGGGGATTGAACCAGGGATTCTAGCGTGGAAGTCGAGTGCCCACCGAGACTCTTGAGGTATCTCTTGTAGAGAAAAGGTATAAAAAGGCACTTTCCGGATTTTACTCCTAACGCGTGACGTGGTTTCTCGACCGACACCTCATCCCGATTACAACGGGCGCAAAGAAGTATAACTTCAAAAATAATGTCACTTTGTTCTAATATTAATTATTCAAGTCACTTTACTGATTATGACTGCATATCAAAAAAAAAATTACGTTTATTAAAATTACTATATATTGTCTGCATACAATTGCACTTTAAAAACTCTTTTTCCATTTTAAATTAAATAAAATTTATTAAGTTCAAATAAAAATGTAGTCTCCTTTTTAAAATAAATGTTTATAATGCTTCCATGAAAATTGCAAACATTGCAAGCCTGTATAATTTTGGCTTAAAACTACATTTTTAAATATGTGTAAAATATTCTTTTTTTTATATTGTGTAATTTCTATTTAGATAGAATTTTTTGATTTA
>JAGFPH010006243.1:10395-20494 GCA_018207615.1 Philaenus spumarius
CACGTTTGCTACCTAACCATACACGTTTGCTCCCTAACCATAAACGTTTGCTCTCGTTTGTTTAATAAACGGTGTACATATAACACAACTTATCTATACTAATATTATAAAGAGATAATTTTTTTTGTTTTTGTGTGTAGGGGGTAATCTCTGGAACTACTGAACCGATTAAAAAAAAATGTTTTACTAATAAAAAGCAACACTATCTCTGAGTAACATAGCTATAATTCATTTCGATAAAAAACATTGATGAACCAACACATATTTCTTGAATGTATTTACATTCATTACCACAGCAACCAATGGAATAAAATTGCAGATAAAACATCTGTTTGCTGTAATATTTCCATTAATAGCTGATTTCAAACTTTGAAGCAATTATTTGCAATTCTTACTTTTAGGTTAGGTTTTTATTAAAGTGTAGACCTGAGCCTTGCTGGTTCTTTTAACCTTTATTATAACTGCTGTTATAAAATATACGAAATAATTTGATTTGAACATTTAACATTATTTACCATCTTAGGTTTTTGGTTATTATTAATCCTACACCTTTATTATAAAGAAAACATAACAAGATTATTTGTATTTAAGGTTCCAACAGGGTTGGCGTGCGGAGCACGCAGGGGTTTCGCTAGTATCTTATATGAAGCAAAGGAAGCAAATTAAGATTTAAAATAAAGTAATAGAATGTAATAAATAAATTATGGAAGAAATTAGAAAAGTTAATATAATTGGGAGTATTTCAAAACATGGGTTATGTAGATAAGTGGCCTTTGCAAGAATTAGATTTAAATGCTGAATATTGCTTGCTGAATTATAATTATGAAAATACGGCAAAAAGTGCATAGTTGAGAGCAGAGGTAGTATTTACCCAGAAGGAAGAACTTTCGGTGCTCATGTGTCGAGATCTGTCTGGACGGGGAATTGTCGCAAGAATTACGATCAACGAGAGACTGAGGTAAAATACAGGTAGGAACACATTTTGTGCTTATTTATTTCTGGATAGAGTTGAAATCTCATTCTTAGTAAATTCAAATACTAATGATTTTAAAAGACATTCTTGGGGAAATATTGGTAATTAAAATGTATAATTTGAACTAGTAGGTAAAATTACTTGAAAACTAAGCCTATAATGACTACGTGTGGGTGCGTGCGTAGTATACATCACTATACTATATACCAACTAGTAAGCCCTCGTGAAAAATCACAGGAAGATTAATTAGATACACATCATAAAATAAACGGTACCAGGTAACTGCCACATACTTTCTCCCAGTAGAAACCTTATACCTTCCCAAGAGTAGCATAGGAGATGGTTATTTAGAATTGCAAAAATAAGAAAATGTTACCATGGAAAATATTAGATGCATGTAATACACATCCATATTATATTATTATACTAGATAGCCCGATCCTGCTTTGCACGGATAGACAAATCAAAGTTAAATGTATATTAACAAAAAATATATTATCCGTTCAGTAGTTTTAGAGAAATCATGGATTAGTAATTTTGACCCTTCCCCAAACCCCCTAAAATTTCGAATTTTTTTAAAACCTTTCTTAGTGAGCCCCTATGGCCCTAGAGGAAGCTACATACCAAATTTTATTCCAATCCGTTTAGTAGTTTTAGGGAAATCGTGATTTAGTAACTTTGCCCCCCCAAACCCCCCTAAAATTTTGAATTTTTTGAAAACCTTTCTTCGTGAGCACATATGGCTCTAAAGGAAGCTACATACCAAATTTCGTTCCGATCCGTTCAGTGGTTTTTGAGAATTTTGCAAAACAACCCCATTTTTGGCCAAAAACCCCCCAAAATCAGTTATTATTATTATTATTATTACCTAAACGAGAATTTTTAGAAAGATGCGGTTTTTTGCATATGGTAGGGTACATTAAGGGCTTCAAATAAGCCAAATTTTATCAAAATCTTTAGAGCCGTTTTTGAAAAATTTAGATTTTTCTCGTTTTTGGGCAATTTTTGGGGGGTTAAACCCCTTAAAAATCAAAAAATTTAAAAAATTATAAAAATCTCCTGGAGATATTCTAGAACTACAACTACATACTAAATTTCATCAAAATCGGACCGTTGGTATGGTCCCCAGCTCTGTACACATCCTTGCAGACACACAGACGCACACAGACACACGGACACACGGACAGACATCACAAAAAAAAAACACTTTTTTGGATTCAGGGAGCACCAAAACAAAAAAATTCCACTAACAATATTTTTGGGTTCAGGGAGCACCAACACAGACGATTCCACTAAACAATGTTTTGGGGTTCAGGAAGCACCAAAACAGATAATTCCATTAAAAATTCAAATTCGAAAATTTGGACGAAAACAATACTTTCTCCATATACGTATAAGGTGGAGAAAGTAAAAACTATTTAAAAACAATAAACTTTATGTAGGCCCACTTAACTATACTAATGGGATTTTTAACTCGGTAAATATGTACAATTATAAGGATTACTAACTGTAATTTGTTAAAAAAATATTATTTACAAAATATGTTTTCGAAGTTAAACGAATGGGTATACATGAACTTCTTTAAATTTGTATACATGAAAATATTGACGATAAAAGGTTGTATTTATATTAATTTTATATTTTAAATCAATGTTAAATTTTTTTGTGTTATATCTAATGTGAACATTTTAAAATCTGATGATGAAACGTATGTTTCGAAACGCGTCGTAAACAAAAGCCGAACGAAGTCGTATAGCGGATAATTTAGTTATATCTATTTGTGACTTGGATACTTACTTGTTTTAGCTTGTTAGTTTAAAATATTTGTCAATTTAAACTACACATCTCAGCTGATTACAAAACATTCAAAGTGGTACGATAATGAGATGTTTACCTCTTAACTTCTAGAAATTACGTTAATTTCTCATTGTTAATTTCATTAACAGCTGTTTTCAAAAGTGTGTATTTAAATTCGTCCTGTGTACGTCATGTTTTAGGCTAAGTATGATCAACATCAGTTCAATACTTTTACAAAATGTTACCACTGCTCGTGCATGCATTACTAAGTAATAAATTTCCAACATATCTTCTGAATATTAATGACAATATTTAAACAAATATTAGATGATGTGAACGGTATTTAAAAATCCTATTTTGAAATTTGTGCCGCTTCTAAGGTAAGAAGTTAAGGAAAAGTAAGGAGCAAATATGTTTGTGTGTAAAAATTTTCATTACCTTTTAAAGATTGACATATAACTTGTCATTAGTAAAGCTTGTTCAAAAAAGTTTTGCCTGCGGAAGCCTAGGGTTATGCATTTATTCTGACGAGAACATAATAATAATATGTCCTAAAATACTGTATAATACGGTATGCCCAGGAGCTAAGCGCAACAAACTTGCCTTGTTGTGGTTGATCTCGACTCAGCTGAAGGCAATCTTCTCAATGAAACAAGTACTGTTATTTAATTGGAGTAAAACAACTTTACAAACTTAGTTTACTGAAATTTAAAAAAAAACAGTTGAGAAGAAAACAAACTGATGATACTACCTTTAATGCTAGAGTTGAATTTGTGTGGAAAAGAAAATACATAGCCTAATCATTAAGTACAAGGCTATCATCTTTACAAAATAATCTCTTAATTTCTAACATTTCCAAGAAATTTGATTTCCTACTTTTATCATTGACATGGAGAATAGTTAATATTAATGGAAAAATCTGTCACTAAATGTTGTTTTAAGTGGTTCGATAAACTATAGAGGAATTGTGACCCCACCACCAACTTGTTACATGTTCACTTAAATATCGTTGTGTGGCATATCGTTTGAAAGCTTATTTAATTCTGAATTCAAAAAGAATAATAATTAGTATATTTATAAAAAAATAGAGCAAAATCGAAAAACACGATTTCGTTGGTTTTTGGCCGCCATTTTCAATCGGTTGAAGATATTGACGTGCTAATTTCACCGTTGGTTTTTTATTGAAATTCTACATTGAAAAGATGTATCACATGACCACCTTCCCATTTAAAAAAATACAAAGTTACATTCAAGATGGCGGATAATTTTTTTGAAATCTTAATAAAGTAGTATTTTTACACAGAGTAGGTCCCACAATCACATCTACCTTAAAATATACCTTATATACAAAACTAGCTGCCCGATCCTGCTTTGCACACGTAGACAAATTGAATGTATATTAACAAAAAAATATCAATAAATATATTACACAATATATTTCTTATGGGGATTTTTAGTAAATTTTACCCCCCCCCCCCAAACCCTCCCTGAAATTACAATTTTTTGAAAAGCTTTCTTAGCGAGCACCTAGGGCTCTAGAGGAAGCTACATACCAAATTTCATTCCAATCCATTCGATGTTATTTTTTTAGTAACTTTGATCCCCAAACCCCCCTAAAATTTAAATTTTTTGAAAACCTTTCTTACCGAGCACTTAGGGCCCTAGAGGAAGCTACATACCAAATTTCATTCCAATCCGTTTGGTGGAATTTTTAGTAACTTTGACCCCTCAAAGCCCCTAAAATTACAAATTGTTTGAAAATCTTTCTTAGCGAGCACTTAGGGGCCTAGAGGAAGCTACACACCAAATTTCATTCCAATCCATTCGAATTTTTTTTAGTAACTTTGACCACAATGAACCCCCCTAAAATTCCAATTTTTTTGAAAACCTTTTTTACCGAGCACTTAGGGCCCTAGAGGAAGCCACATACCAAATTTCATTCCAATCCGTTTGGTGCAATTTTTAGTAACTTTGACCCGCCAAACCCCCTAAAATTACAAATTGTTTTAAAACCTTTCTTAGCGAGCACCTAGAGGCCTAGAGGAAGCTACATATCAAATTTCATTCCAATCCATTCGATTTTTTTTAGTAACTTTCACCTCAATGAACCTCCCTTAAAATTAAAAAAAATTTCAAAACCTTT
Source organism: Philaenus spumarius (assembly GCA_018207615.1). Taxonomy (NCBI): domain Eukaryota; kingdom Metazoa; phylum Arthropoda; class Insecta; order Hemiptera; family Aphrophoridae; genus Philaenus; species Philaenus spumarius. The sequence continues at coordinate 15,309 of JAGFPH010006243.1, forward strand.
GTTACCAAGCACTTAGGGCCCTAGAGGAAGCTACATACCAAATTTCAATCCAATCCGTTGAGTAGTTTTTGAGAAATCGTGATAAGTCAGTGAGTGGTATTTGGCTTTTATATAAATATATAGATATTGAGCGTTTTCAGACTTTTAACCCACTCTGTATTATGTGTGTGGCTGTAGAAAGGAAATTGATAATTCAGGAGTCTCCCCTAGTTACCTTTAAACGAATGTTTAGTAATAAATTGCTTCAAATCGATAGTTTATGGTTAGTTTCGCTATGTCTCGACAAACTGTAATATCGACAAATTTCGTAAATTTGATTACATCATTAAAGTACAATAAAATACAAACAAGTCAGACTCGACGCCGTCGTAAAACAAATAAATACCGCAATAAAGCTGGCAGAGTCCAAGTTAACGTGGATTTGCTTGTGGCATTTGTTTTTACGTTAAGCGGCAATAAAGAAACCCAATTTTCTGAGTGAGGTTAACGTACTTTCAAGGGTTAATTAGGTTTAGTTGGTGTAAGGTTTTGCTTTATTCAAATGTTTTAATAATGCTCTGGGTTTGAACTACGAAATACATTGCATGTATTTTTTCTCAGAAAAAAAGGTTACATGAGAAGGTTGAATTGTTCAAACGAAAAAACATCGTTTAACCTTTTTTTGTTAGAAAAATAAATACAATTTATTTTGAAGTTCAAATGTTAGTTAATTTATACAAAACATATTTTAGTCGGTAAACATTAACAGTTTTAAATAACTCGAGTAAGCGGAAAACTCGCTTTGCCCTCGGATCAGAAGGTGCCCCCCCCCCCCCCCGGTAAAATACCCCAAGTGGATTTGAACTGGGTACTTTTATTGTTTACGTTTTGATCGATTTTGAAGCAACCAGACGGGGCTATAAAGTCGAGTAAGAACAAAATGTGCTCAATAATCTCCTATATATTTATCAACTTCTTTAAAAGCGAGTGTACGTCCGTACTACGTGGTAATTGTTGGCTCGGAAGCATTCTGTTACATTGTCTGTTGAGCCTGGGTTTGCAGGTGGAGTGGGGGAGTCACATGTTCGGATTGCTAAATGCGATAAGAATTGATATGGGGCAAAGGTGTATTAGAGCAGCTGAGTCTGCCATTCATCACTTAACATACGAAAATCTTTGTTTGCAATTAAAAAATAGGGCATATTTTAAGGATGATATTAGTATAAATGTAATTAGATGAATTTTTAATTGTCGAGGTGAACTACGTCATCTAAATTATAATGGATAAAAAATATAAATTATAATTGCTCACTATACAATCTGGGAGAAAGTGAAAATGTTTTTCACTTTGTGGCTAGGTGCCCAATGTTGAGAGAAATCAGAATAAGTTGGTTTAAGTTGCAAGAGTTAACCAGAGATACGTGTTTGAGTTATTTAAATGGTGAGGATTGAGTGCGGCTTGTAGGATATCTGAGGCAGGCTTGGATGTACAGATGGAATTTGATAAATGAGTTCAATTAATTATTGAATTGTAGGCCTATAGCAGGGGATAAGGGGGGGGGGGGTGTAAGGGTTTACATTCAAAATAGGTGGATAATTTGTTATTGTGTTATCTTTACAATTATTATTATTTTTATGTATATTTCAGTATAGGGCCATTATTTGCTATTGGGTTATATTGAAATTATTATTGTTTGTTTTTTATGTATTTTTTAGTATAGGTGCATAATTTGTTATTGTGTTGTCTTCGCAATTATTATTATGTTTGTTTTTGATATGTTTTTGTTACTATTGTCAACTTAAATAAGTTAAGAAATTTCTGTTTAATTAATGTTAATTGTGAGAGAGTGGTGTGCCAACCGGGCAAGACGGTCGTATGACCATTGCCCTCTTAATGTGAGTTAGGAAGGTTCTCATTTTTGTTTATGGTTTTATATGAATAATGCATGTTTTCATTTCATTTCATTTCATTTCATTACTACGTGAGTAGCATATAATATAACAGCTGATTTTCAGACCATCTGTAATACTAAAACAAACCCAGTGTAGATTATAGTTTGGGTTTATGTTTACAACTTCAATCGTTATAATTTCTTACGAAGCGATTTTTTTTTAAATATGAGTTATAGAACTAATGTATACTATAACATACGTTATAATATTTGCTTTGAGGTTATAAACTGTATATAAATACAACCTTATATCATCAATATAAATTTATTTATACAAAGTTAAAGAAGAGATAACTATTCGTTTAACTTCGAAAACATTCGCATATCTTTGTATAACATATAAACATATTCAATTATTAATTTCTTCACTATAATATTATTAACTTCTAAATCATTTGATCTATCAATATGAAATAAAAAGCAATATGATAGTATTTTTATCTTTCTTTAAATATATAAATGAAAATGTTTAACAAATAGGTCTACAGTTTTGTAATCCTTATTATTGTACACATTTACCGAGATAAAATTCACCGTGAGCACAGTTAGGTAGGCCTAGATAAGTAGGCCTTAATGTTGTTTTTAAATAGTTTGATTTCTAAATTATGTATTTCTGATGTGTATCTAATTAATCAGCCTGTGATTTTTCACGAGGGCTTACTAGTTTTACATAAAACTCCATACAAGTTTCATTCTAATACGAAAAATCTTTAAAAAAATATTTCCTGCGAAAAAAAACTCCTTCTTCTGGTTTTTGGATTTGTTCTATTAAACTCATCTGACCGACTTTGAAAACCAACGTGTGAACCTTATTTTAACCAAATAGGACGTAAAATATGGCCATTAGAGTACGAACACATTTATTATTTTTGTATTGCAAATTAGTGCCCACGACAATGGGTCGTTATTGCTTGATTTTAGTATAGGCTACATATAAATATATGCTTAGATTATATTTATCAAACACAATTTAGTGAGTGTATTGAAAAAATTACTTTGAAGTGACTTGTGGTTAACATAAGGTTCTTATGATAAGATCAGGTGGTAAAGAGTGTATTAAAACAGGTAGGGTGCATAGAATTTTAATGCAATTTATTTTGTATGGGTAGCTATCCCATTGTAATTGTTATTTAATTTTAACGGTAGCTATCCCATTTAATAACTTTGGTTTAAGTTATAGGAAGTTAGTGTAATTATTTTTGTGTAGGGGTAACTACCATATTTTAATTTCTATTTAATTTTAAGGGTAATCATCCCATTTCATTACTGTGACTTAGATTGTAGGAAGTTAGTATATTTTTTTGTGTTGGGGTAGTTATCCTATTTAAATTGTTATTTAATTTTAAGGGTATGTAAACCATTTCATTACTTTGACTTAGGTTATAGAAAGTTAGTGTAATTATTTTTGTTTAGGGGTAACTACCATATTTTAATTTCTATTTAATTTTAAGGGTAATTATCCCATTTCATTACTGTGACTTAGATTGTAGGAAGTTAGTATACTTTTTTTGTGTAGGGGTAGTTATCCTATTTAAATTGTTATTTAATTTTAAGGGTATGTAAACCATTTCATTACTTTAACTTAGGTTATAGGAAGTTAGTGTAATATATTATTTTTTGTATCGGGATAGCTACCCCATTTTAAATGTTATTTTTTTAAGGATAGAGGTATCCCATTTCCTTACTTTCACATAGGTTGTAGGAAGTTAGTGTAATTTATTTTATTTTATACTGGTAGCTATCCCATTTTAATTATTACTTAATTTGAAGGGTAGGTATCCCATTTCACTACTTTGACTTAGGTTGGAGGAAATTAGTGTAATTTATTTTTCCCATTTTAATTGTTATTTAATTTTAAGGGTAGGTATCCAATTTCATAACTTTGATTTAGGTTGTAGGAAGTTAGTGTAATGTACTTTATCATATTTTAATTGTTATTTAATTTTAAGGGTAGGTACCCCATTTCATTACTTTGACTTACGTTGTAGGAAATTAATGTAACTTTTCGTATTGGGTTAGCTAACTCATTCCAATCTCATTGATTGTAGAGATCAAACCTCTTTAATTTATATTTTCTTAACAAACCTTTTTCTAAGATGTGTAAGCTGTGAAAATTTTAGCTAAATTAGTTGAGCAGTTTTTGAGTATACAGGGTGCCTATTTTAAACGGGCCACCATTGGTATCTTGTAAACTATAAATCTGACTGCAACCTTTAAATATACCTTTCTTTGTTTTATGAGGAATAAAAAAATATGTAATTAAAATATTTGTAAATGGCAGCCATTTCCCAATATTTTGTTAACTTTAAAATGTCTTATAGAACACCTTATATTTTATGATAACTTGCAATTGTACAAGTAATTTTTTTACAAGACTTTTCTGGTCTTTGTGTTTTTTATTTATACAAGCGTTTATAAGTTAAAGGGGTATACAATTTTAAAAACACCCTTTCTGTGCGGAAGATATTTTTGTATGGGAACGTTTTGACCCAATGAAAGCGCTTCCAACACTAATAAACCATTGTTTAGACAAACAAATAACTTTTTAAAACCAACAAATACGGTTTTTGTTAAGTTTTCAAACCCATAATACAGAGGAACTAAATGACAACACTAAAAATTTGTCACACAAGAAAAATTAAGTTGATAACAAATTTTCAATATCAGCTGTTAATTCTCATTGTTGCAAATTGTTGTTTATCGAAAGCCCTCTGTTAGGCTACAAGTTCTCATTTTAAAGTACAGATTTTATATTGGAAATTGGACGGCAACTTTCGAAAACTTTATGGAACACTCAATATTTTCATATGATTTTTCATTTTACTGAATTCTTGATTCTAAATCATCTGATCGCTTTCGAAAAAGAATGTGTAAGGATTGGGGTAAACAACTTACCCTAAACACTTTAAAATAAAATAAATTAAAAACAATTCAACACAATAGAAGAAGTAGATCGAAATAAATTTAAATTTTAAGAACAAACGAAACTCTAATCGTAAGCAAAGAGGAAGTCAGACAGGAAACCGGGAGTCAGGTTTCTAAAATTAGAACGAACTGTGGAACCTGTCGATGATGCATCCACAAATTAATACAGGCATATAAAACCGCAAAATACGGGCAAATTGAGCAGCCAATCAAATGGTCTAAATTCAAAAATTAACCAATGACATAAGAAGTAATACCCGCTTCCAAAAAGAGAGGTGGGAGAGGAAGAAAATTAATGCAGGAGTCTTGGTGGGCATTTGAAAGGAACAA
>JAGFPH010006243.1:20504-34312 GCA_018207615.1 Philaenus spumarius
GGAGTAAAAGAAATTAATAGATGTATGTAAAGTGTTTGTGCGGGGTAGAAAGGAAGGAAAGAGAATGTAAGTAGAATAAAATTGTTTAAATAATTGTAAGACAGATTTTGAGGTAAAGAATATAGAGGCAAAACCATATACTAAACATTAATCTAATTAATTGAAAGATTTTCATATTTAATAATACTAAATAAAATAATACATGCAGGGGTGAGATCATTAGAATTAGCTGTAAATAGGGTTCATTTAGGAACACCTGAAAAGCAATTGGGTTGATCTTGTGCATGTAAATAAAGGCTTGAAATCATTAATTTTGAAAGAGTTAAGTTCGAGGCGTATATAAATGAAAATTAGTGCTTAGATTTGAAGAGTAAAATTAGTATTAGTTAATCTAGATACAAATGGGTAATTTCAAGTGTCAAAGAGTTTATAGAAAGTTAGTCGATTAAGTAGAATTTGTTTATTTGATTTCATGTATTAGAAAAGTTTAAAGAATATTTTTTATCAAGTTAAATAATAATTGTCTAATTGAATTAAATTCAGAGTCTGTAAATTAAGGAATTTTAGAAATCTAGTAAAACTCAATTTTAACTTTTGAACAATGTGTCTCTGTGATTATTAAAACCTAATGCTTTGGAGTACCTCTAGAGCCTAGCGATATTTTGATTCCTGACGGGAATCTGGTGGACGCCCCCAGACTGTTCAACTATTAAAAGGTAAAGTTACATTTCAGAATTAAATATGCATGGCGTTTAAGATAAGAAAACGTCACACAATTAGAATTTAACCTCACTAGACAAAATAATCTTACATGATAGAGTCGCCCATTTACATAATCTTACAAATGCGATTATTAATATTAAAGGAAAGGATGCGTTGATTCATAAGGTACCGAAGAATAAATAGGATTAAGCATATTGAGAGAACAGAGGCAACTTGGAAAATAAGTATGGCAGAGGATATAAGGGCCAGCAAAGAAGAAGGTAAAGTGGTTCAGTTTGGATGGGCGTGACGAAGTGGATGCAGCTCTAACGACTGGTAGAGAGGTTGACAGACGTATGAGGTTCCAAAGGGGAGTAATGGGATAAAGTCACAAAGGCAAAAACGTTAAAGGCATCTCATATTTATAAAACAGTTATTGTTATGGCAAAACATGTTCATAATATTTTCTCGTCAAACATTAAAAGCGAGCAGATCAAGTCTCTAGCAACTTATATTTAAATAAATAAGTAACTAGTAGAGGTCTCCGCGGCGATTTGTTTGAGGTGTATTCCACACGAGTACATTTTGCCTGAAGATTTTCTACAAATTATATTTTAAACGTTAGACGCAAATAATCGAAATGGAAATGATTTTCTCTAATATTTAACACTTAAGAGTAATATATTTATGCTTCTAGCTTCATTGCACGTTTCCAGTTTTTGTTACATTGTCCAACGTTCTGAAACATTTTCGAAGATTATAGAACATTCTTTAACCTTCTCCAATATTCTTAAACATTCTGGAAAATTATTCAACATTATCTAACACTCTGCAACATTTTAAAACATTCTCCTTCATTCTTAAACATTCTAGAACAATCTCCAACATTCTGGAACATTATACAACATTATTGAACATCCTACAACATTCTCCAATATTATTAAACATTCTGGAACATTCAAAAACATTTGACAACATTATAGAACATTCTATAACATTCTCAATATTCTTAAACATTCTGTAACATTCAAAAACATTTGACAACATTATAGAACATTCTATAACATTCTCCAATATTCTTAAACATTCTATAACATTCAAAAACATTTGATAACATTATAGAACATTCTATAACATTCTCTAATATTCTTAAACATTCTGGAACATTCAAAAACATTTTAAAACATTATAGAACATTCTATAACATTCTCCAATATTCTTAAAAATTCTGGAATATTATTCAACATTATCCAACATTCTGCAACATTTTACAATACTCTCCTTCTTAAACATTCTAAAACATTCTCCAACATTCTGGAACATTCTACAATATTATGGAATATTCTACAACATTCTCCAATATTCCTAAACATTGTGGAACATTCTCCAACATTCTGAAACATTCTACAATATTCTTAAACACTCTGGAACATCCTACGACATTATCCAACACTCTACAATATTCTCCAACATTCTTAAATATTCTGGAACATTCTACGACATTATCCAACATTTTGGAAGCTTATAGAACATTCTGGGCAGTTTCGGCAACTTTTGCACTCGATGCCCAGCTATTTCACTGACTTTGCATTAGAAACTATTGGTGCGATGAGTATGTTTAACACCTATATCACTGAATGTTAAGTTAGTCATATACTGAATAAATATACTTGTTTCTAAAGCATTTAGATTTATTATCTTCAGCCCAGTCAAATTGTCATAAATGGTTACATTAATTAGGGTAGTTTCAATTTATGTATATACTGTATGGGTTCGAACACTGATACAAAATGTTTCCTAATCCTCCCCCTCCCCCCTACAGCGGACGTCGCCATCATGAACAAGCCATGAACTTTATCATTTACTTACTATCGAGCAAAAACCGACAGTATGTACAGTATGTATGAAAAGCATGTACTTTTAACATTTTTGAGAAAACCCAAAACTCATAGAGCTCTCTAGCCAAAATTCAAATCTTCCTCGAGAATTATTATGTCTATAAATTTCCGTTTGGTCTTAAATTGTAGATAGTTTAATCTAGAGTAGGCCTAATAAAGCTATTTACAGCTATTTTTATTTGTCAATAATTTAGAAGATATTCTGAAAAAAACTGATACAAGTCCAAAAGTGTAATGGTTTTTTTCTTGGATTTTTAATCAGCGTACCAACCCATACAACATATACAAAAATCGGAATTACCCTAATTAATGTAACCATTCTGGTGTTTTGTAAGAATTTGACTGGACTACATAGTAACCAACTTGGAAATATTTACATTTGGCTAACTTTATTCCACAACCAACAGTTTGTTTAGGATAATATAACTCTTTGTATAAAAGTGTTCCTGTCATTCATGCAAAAACGTTGGCTACCGCACCCTCCTAACCTGATCCGAGTATCTCTGCCCTAATCAATCGTTATTTCCGTCAAAAAATAACACAGTATAGAATAATTTGTTTGCATTTGCTTTTCCGCGAGTAACCGCAAGGGTTGGTGAGTGTAGCGGGAAGGGGTGGATAATTTCAGTAGTAATATAAATAAAAATGGATGTTTGTATGGATGTGTGTAATATTCCTGCATAACTGGAGCGCTTGGAACACATATGACTTACTACTATCAGGAAATAAATATTTTGTTGGTCAAAACACTCAAAACATCAAATAGAGAACGGGTGGGGAGGGGATGATATGTAAAAAATCTAAAATGACTGTTATTATTGTCAAATAGCTTTTAAGGTCACTGAGTTGAACTGACATTTAAAAATATTTTAATAAATATTTGTGCAAGAAAAACTGAAAATGGTTCCGCAGTAAAACACGATTATTCAAGTCCGTCACCGGTTAAAAAGCGGAATGAAACCCATTTGTACAGTTCGTCACTACAACACTCGTTTTCTATTCCGATTTAGATGAGCACAATTTTCAATTTGGATACGTTTAAATCAGGTACAGTATATTGTCTTATTTCTCGACATACACTTGGGCGGTTAGTCTAACTAATTTTCAGTTCAGTAATATTAAATAACTAGCTGACCCGTGCGAAGCATTCGCATTCTAACTTACTTAAATCCCACTTAATTAAAGTACACACTGTATATTAGTATCGCATAGTGCGTATAGTGCGTATTTAGTGCGTCATGGGCATAGGTGGGGGTTTAAGTAAAGAATAGATGTGTTTAAATTGTATATTATTATTATTTTTTTAACAGGTAAACAACAACAAATAGGTGTATCCACAATGATGTTTATAACCAGGCTTACAATTAATTAAAAATAGCAATTTAGTGGCGTAACAGCAGCTCTCCAGCTGGGTATTGTTATCATCATTGTTGCCATTCCAGGAAAATATCCCTACAACTTACTTGATCTTACATCACTGTTACTTTCGGATTCTTTATTTCTTTTTTTTTTGTATTTTTTCTTATAGTTGTATTTTGTATATTTTTACGGTGTAGCGGTTAAGGAAACCTTTAAAGTGATCATTCATGTAATTTGATGATGTATTAAGGAAGTTATGGAGTACCGCCAAAAAAAATGGCCTTGAGAAATAATATATGTGATTCCCAGCTATTTTAATAACCTGCGTATAAAATGGACAATTCTAATACTCGGACTTTGACCTCACTCAATCTTTTATTTCACACTCTCGTCACGTTTCCAGGCTGTTTACGATGAACGCACGACCTTTCTTCCCTTCCACACAGTAAAGTTCGATAACATGATCAAGTTCGATCACATTCATCCAGAAAAATACTCCGATTAGGTTTTCACGAAACAAAATACCTACTGATTTTAAACTCGGGTTTTAGCATGTTTTAAATGCACGAAACAAGTTATAAAGAACACTAAATAAACGTTGCAGCCCCGCCTTTTTTGTTTTGTCAGCCAAATGCAAACTCAACGGTTTAACGAATAAACGAATCGTTGTCACTGCCTACGTAATCTTCTTTGTGTGTTCAACTTTATAACCATTGCGGATGGTCTGGCAATTTGTCCACACAAAATACATCACAGCTTACCGTATGTTGCTGAAATGAACAAAATAAAACTAGTAGTTCTGCGAACAGTAGACCTCTCTCGTTGAAATAACAAATGTGATTTTGACTTAGGTTAAAAATAGTGTGTCAGCAAGGAAGTAAGCAGAAGGTTTAGCAAGTGAAACATTATTTTGCAATTCCCGCGATTTCGGTGTTTCTAGTTCTCGTTTTTTTCTTTTCTTGAGCTTTAACTGCTAAAGATTTTCTTTTAGGGGGCATTGTGTTTTATTTAGGTTAATAATGCGTAAGGTAGCTACAAATATCGCGTTATTGAGTATGCACATAGAATTAAATATTTAGGTACATACTTAAATAACTAAAACTTAACAATGTAATTACAGTTCCATATCATATTCCAATATTAGAAATAATGAAAACAGACGATGTTAAAGCGTCGTGATAGTGATTTCAACCCACGTACCAACACTTCCCGCGCTGTCCAAAGGTCATTTTTTGTATGTCCTTATCGCCGCGAGGTTTCATTTTTTTCATCTCATTTTGTAACTCAAGTAAAGTCAAATACTTTTATGGAATAATAATTTAAAAGTAAGTTATACAGTTCAATTCTTTGATTTATTCTCTAAACTTTCTTATAGGCTATAATAATATGTAATTTTTGGGCCTATTATATATTCTTAAATTGCTATTCAAAATAGGCCTAGTTTTGTTAACAGTCTTGTAGTACGAACATAAAAACTGGTGTTTTCAAAATAAGAAATTTGAAATTGATAAATATTTTTATACAGTTCTATTTAGATCTAAAGTACAAATCTTTTTTTATGAAAAAATTACAAAATATTGTTACTACTTTTTATGTAGGCTTAAATTTGAACTTTTTTCTTTCGTTTCTAAACATGCTTGTTTCTCGAGCTTATAACTTTGATAATTTTACTTCAATCATTTTTTACTGGCATACTGTATATGAATTCTTTGAACCTTTATCTACAAAAAAACTATGGAACACTTTTGAATTGGTTTAGAATAAACGTATAAAAACATGGTTAAAATACAAAAAGTTGGACGATTTTTACCAAATTTGAAGTTTGCCGCCATTTTGTGAGCCTACTGTTAGAGATACGGGAAAAATCAAGAATACAATTTTGTTGAAAAACAAATTTGCTACCTACAAAATGTTATTAGTTTTGAAATTCGACTTTCGGTTAAGCCACAAACTGGCTTGGGAAAAAGCTTACACTGAGAGAAACGGTGCGGTATTTTAATTTTATGTAATTGGTTAAAAATGAAAAGTGGAAAAACCCGTATATATACATCGCTCAGTCTAGGAATAAGAAACATTCATGCAAAACATCATCACAATCGGTCAAGGCGTTTGGCCCGCAATCGTGAGACAGACAGACGAAATGACGAACGGTAGAGCTAATACGGAGACCTCGCTTCGCTCGGTCAATAAATGATTTAAAAACAATAATTGCTTTTCTCCTTGCAAATATTGTCGATGTTGTGAGATTTAGTTTTTACAATTATGTTTATTCACAGTAAAGTTGGTATTACACGCAGCGGCTTCCTGCGCAACATGCTAATGGAAATGTTGCGTGACCTGTTACATGCATCAGCTTGCCGCGCTACAAATTGAAGAGTTTGCTAGGTGAGGATCAGACGCATGCGCAGTACGTAAAGCTGATGTCCGCTTGTGAAAATATCAAAACGATCCGATGTTTGTCAACATGCTGATATCAGCTTGCACACGACATTTGTACCCTATTACGCGAGCAGCTTGCAGCGCAGCATGCTGCTCGTCCACCTGCTGCGTGTAATACTCCCTAAGGTAAAATATAGGTTCTGCTGGAAACATAATCTCTTTAACTCTGCTCTCTATTTTCTTCAATCTGGGGAACCCCCCCCCCCCCCCCATTTACATTGTTATTGTTATTGTTTGGGAGTTTACATTGTTATTTTAAAAAATGTTCCGAGTACTGTCATTGACCTTGTGATGGCACGGGTAAAAGCTGGGGACGAACAATACTGAATTGAAGACATAAGTATCAGCGTCTGCCAATCGCCCACCTACCATACCCCTTCTTTGAGGATAAAGGATACTGTAGTTAAGTTTTGTGCAATACGTTTGTTCAAACCCGGCATACTATAACAAAACAGTAAACACAACAATATTGTGTGTACGTATGCTTTTATTATCTTTAACTTAACTACTATACTTCATCTGATTGTTTTGAAAGTTAAAAAATCCGATATTCATTTAAAAGCGCTACAAAAAAGGTATCTTGACATTTTGGGTTAAAATGTATGGTTTTTTGGTAGTTTGGTTTGAAATTTTCAAACAGCAGCTATTTTGAAACGCATTTTGGAAATAATATCTTATTTTCTTAAAATATATCATTGTTAGCACGGCCGTAGCCAGGGGGGTGGTTAGGGGTCAACCCCCCCTCGAAATCCCGAAATTGATTAGTAAAAATTAATATTGGGTATAAAAAGTGAAAATTAAATTATAACATAGATAACACAAAAGAGGATCCAACAACAACATAGTGTATTTTACATCATTGTGCATTGCGTGCATACTGATATTTAGATTTGCTTGATTACTACAACGTACAATACACATGGAAGCAGTAGGTTACAGCCTTACTCTTTCTTGTGAGCTTGATCTGATCTAGTAAATAAGAAAATTATGCAGGTTCAACAAAAATACTTTACTCTAACAAAACACGCAATGCATTGTGTTTTGAAAATACTCCCAATACGGGGGTTGGCGTGCGAAGCATGCAATGCTCTGTGTATTGACTATTCCCCCAATACAGGGGTTGATGTGCGAAGCACACAATGTTCTGTATATTGAAAATATTTCCAATACGGGGGTTGGCGTGCAAAGCACGCAATGCTCTATATATTGAATATACTTCCAATAAGGGGGCTGGAGGGCGAAGCATGCAATGCTCTGTGTATTGACTATTCCCCCAATACAGGGGTTGGCGTGCGAAGCACACAATGTTCTGTGTATTGAAAATACTTCCAATACGGGGGTTGGCGTGCAAAGCACGTAGTGCTCTGTGAATTGAAAATACTTCCAATAAGGAGGTTGGCGTGAGAAGCACGCAATGCATTTTGTATTGAAATTACTCACCAATATGGGGTTGGCGTGCAATGCACTGTGCGTCGGTCGCTTCTTATAGTGTTCAGTGTCAAGCTCACATGTGCGTCCTTAGCAGTGAACGTGTTAAAAGGGTTTAAAATACAAAACCCCCTCCGAAAAGTTTTTCTGTCTACGGCCTTGATTGTTACATTAAACTTCATGCCAAGTTAGAACTTAATCTGTTAGATTTTCTCTAGATATGAATTATTTTGTAAAAATAAAACATTGCGGATATAGGGAAAACGAAGTTTTTCAGGACCTATGTTCATAAGAACAATTTTTCTTTTTTCAGGTCCCCTATCATCACAATCATAAGCTGTGTCAACCTAAGGCATCCTGTATATGTTTATGTAGGCTTTGATGTTAGGGTTTCAGAGTGAGATCGATTAATGTATGTTACACAACTATCGATAGTCACGGGAGCAATTATATACCAATATTTGTTTTGTAACTGACTGATAACATCCTAAACGTACAGAGGGTGGACAGTAATTATATTTTGTCTGTTTGCCTTCGTGACAACACTACCCCCAGCTCCATTAAATACACCGCGATCAGGACTCTTAGAATCTGTTTTCATAACACATTTAGATCTCTCAAATAAAATTATTTATCAAGCCTTATATTTCTGGTCAGATGGATTTGGTAAAGTGAACCCACAAAAACAAAAATGTGAAATACAAGACCAAGTAACTATCCAAATAGTTTAAAACCCTGATTTTCAATTTGTCCCATTCTTTTTAAATATTTAAACGTACATCTAATTAAAGCCATAAACTCCTATAAAAGCGATTGTTCGTCCGTACGTACATACGTTCATGCGTACGTACGTTAGTGACATATAATATAATAGCTGATTTCACCCATCATCTGTAATACTTACCAACCCAGTGTAGATTATGAGTTATAGAAGTAACGCATGCTATAATACGTTATAATATTTCCTTTGAGGTTGAAAACTGTATATAAATACAACCTTTTATCATCAATATGTTCGTTTATACAAATTTAAAGAAGACATACCGATTCGTTTAGCTTCGGAAACATTCGTACATCTTCGTATAACATATTATAAACATATTCCATTATTAATTTCTTTATTATAATAGTAATAAAAAATTCTAAATCATTTGATCTATAAATATGAAAAAAAACCAATTAAAAGATAATATTTTTATCTTTCTTTAAATATACAGGGTGACTATTTTAAGTGTGCCACCATTGGTATATCAGAAGCGACAAGATTTACAGGAAACTTTAAAAGGGGGACTTCACCTACTTTTTAGTGGCCATTAAAAATATGAATTTAAAATTTCGAAAATATGCCGCCATTTTCCAATATGGCGGCCAACTTTCAAATTTCTTATGGATTTTAGATGTAATTTTAAGACTTTTTTATTCTTGGTGTTTTTTTTATAAACTTAACCGTTTAGCCGCTAGGAGCGCTGAAAGTTTCAGATACTCTTATTTCAACAATTATTAAAGAGGCTTATTTTCAATTTGCAAACAATAAAATTTAACTCAAAGTGCAATATGTTTTATAATGGAATGTTAAAAAGCTGTTGCAAATTCATAAATACTTCATTTTATACAAAAAAAAAACGTACTTAATTCTGTTAAATATCGCTAACACAACCACTGTGAATTGTGTAGAAGATGTATTGATGTGCGCACGCATGTATTTATGAAAATGGAGGACACTTTGAAAACCTGCTTTTTAAGTCATAATTAATTAAGTCATTTTGACGATTTTTAACAGAATTAAGTACTTTTTTTTTTACCGTGAGGGTTGGTGAGCAAGCGAGTAGAGGGAGAGGGCGGGGCCTTCGATTTTCTACAAGAAGTATGATAACTATGTTAAACGTTATCTTTGAAACATGTTTACTACAAAGTTCGAATATTTTTTTAAAATAATAAAAATAGATGTCTAACTGATTCAAAAGCAAGACGAATTTTTTCCACAGCTAAAACGAATCACCGGTTATATAAACACAGTATAACTGTAAATGTTTGATCGAAATCGGATATTTACAAGCTCACCAACCTTTATTGTTATAAGTAGTATTAGCCCAGTCGCTATAGGTTAAAACTACCAGTAATTTGCAATATGGCTGATTTTTTTTATAAGTACCTTAAAGTATGTACATTAACATAAAAAAAAGTTTACCAGTCTATTGATTTCCCAAAGTCGAAAAAAAAAATCGATTATCATTTTTTTTCGATTATCCTTAATATTTCGAGCTATGATAAAGATAGAGAAAAATCAAAAATACGACCGTGTAGGGGAGGTATTTTTCAATAAAAAAGGGCATATGTATTTATTTCATCCGAGCAATGGATTGTCTGGAAAAAAATCGATAATGCAGGTATGTATTTTGCAGCAGGGGAAATCACTAAAAGGGGACATCTTATTCATATATGAAGCGTTGGGTCATTCTAAATTGGCCGAATTTTAATATATCGAATTGAAATTGACATAGGAGTTAAAATATATATTTTAAACATTTATGCTGAGTCTCAGCTTGTTATCTTGAAAATGACCAGATCTAGAGCCACTTGACTCATCAATGGGTTTCTCGATTTTAGGAGTACCGGACCCACGAACTAATTTTAATCGGCTCCAGTTTAGAAAATTTTCAAAATATCAACCTGAAAGTTTTTCACAAGTTAAATATATATATTCAAACAAGTTCAAGGAGTATAAACCTTTTTCAATATTTACTTTTAAAAGCACAAGTAAATTAAAAAAGTATAATTTTAGACCTTTTTAGATTTTTCATCAAAACACTTGAGTTGATCAGCTGCAGATTAGTCATTTTTGAAAATATAGTTTTTAAAATAAGTATAGCAAAAAACAATTGTATTTGTAACTTCTGTACCAATTTTTAAATCGATATGTTCAAAAATGTCGAAAATGGAGTCGTTGAATCCAAAAGTGTTATAGGTAAAACGAGATAGGTAAAACAGAAGACTATTTTCAAGTGCCTCGTTTTTAAAAATAACAAGAAAAAATCGTTCATACTTACTAAGAATATTTATACTGGTGTACTCAACTTGTAAAACAAATTTGGTGTTGATATTCCAAAAATTGACGAAACTGGAATAGATTGAAATTAGTTCGTGGGTCCGGTACTCCTAAAATCGATAATCGAAATCGACTCCTAGATCGGGTCATTTTCAAGATAACAAGCTGAGACTCAGCATAAATGTTTAAAATATATATTTTAACTCCTACGTCAAGTTTCAATTCGATATATTAAAATTTGGCCAATTTAGAATGAACCAACGCTTCATATATGAACAAGTGTCCCCTTTTAGTGATTTCCCCTGCTGCAAAATACATACCTGCATTTTCGAATTTTTTACAGACAAACCATTGTTCGGACGAAAGAAATACATATGACCTTTTTTGTTGAAAAATACCTCCCCTACACGGTGGTATTTTTTATTTTTCTCTATCTTCATCCCAGCTGGAAATATTAAGGATAATCGAAAAAAAAATGATAATCGATTTTTTTTTCGACTTTGGGAAATCGATAGACTGGTAAACTTTTTTTATGTTAATCTACATACTTGAATGGACTTATAAAAAAAATCAGCTGTATTGTAAATTACTGGAACTTTTGGTCTAAAATTACCTCTACCGACTGGCCTATATAGTAACACCGTCAATGAGCTATTAATATTTTCTTTTAAACAACATATCTGTTTACTACAAAAAATAATTACCTAAGCCCTTTTCACACCGCGATCACACTATGTCACGTGACAGACGTGCAATTCACACGCTACAGACGTCTGTCAGGTATTGGGACTTCGTTTCAGCTCTATCAAGTCAGTTCAGTCGCTGTTCTTCTGTTGTACACTATATATATATCCCTGTCTGTATCATTATTTTTTAAATATATTATGTACATTATTATATATGTATTTAAAAAAAAGTAATTTCTGTATAAAAATAGTGCCAGTTTGTATTAAACATGCCTGTTTTATTTAAGTTTTGGTTTTTAAATCTTGAAGGATTTTGTTATAAGTGGAATTTGACATTAAAGAGTAGAAATAATAAAAATGCTAATATTAATATTGATGTAAGCGCAATAAATATTAACGCCATACATGTTTTTATTCCCTGTTGTATAAAACTTACCAACGCTTGTTTGTTGTTACAATATTCTACCTACCATGCGTATTCATTTGCATTAAAACCACTTAAAACATAAACTTTAACAAATGTACGAAATATAAACAAATGAAGCTTTGCGGGAAATCGAATCAAGTTGCTGCTAGCTTGATTGTATTACGTACGCACTGCTGACAGTTTGTTTCCTGTTTCAAATTCTCTTCACGGTTGATGCAACCTGCCATTTCACGACTCATCATAATGTTTTGTAAAATTCATTTTAAATATTTGGTTCTGTATTAGAATTCTATTTATACACATTTGTAAAGCGTCATTTAACGCAATTAATTTTAATGTTAGTACAGTCGGTTTTCCATGAAGCTATGAACCTAAAATTAAATAATGAATTTTTTGTTTTTTGTTGTTGTTTAACGTCCTGCTGTTTTGCACTTTAAGGCTAATGAAGACGGGACCTACAGTTTTACGTGGAATCCGAACCACAGCCAATGATGTCTGTTAAGAAACCATTTAGAAAATTATTTGGGGTCTATGGGAATTGAACCCGGAACTTTTTCATTGATGGTTGCCATGACGATTGATAAAGCTTTCACGCCTTAACAGCCACGGCCATCGTGGCTTTTAAATGATGAAATAGTAGGTAAACACAGGTCAACGTGGGATATTTTATTCTGAAAGTACACATTAAACTGAGTTTGCATACACAAACCATTTCCGCGTCTGACAAATATTATAGAAATTAAAAGAGAGAAAAAATCCATAAATTCAGTTTAAGTTAAACGCTTTTTGCTATTTTTGCACTGAATAAGTTTCACTGACGTAATTTTAGCTAATTTATATAATTTAAATTATATGTTTTAGGATTTTAACCAACTATTTGGGACATTGTCTACTCATGAAGGCGACTGCGTGTACAAAGTGTATTAGTAGAATTTGTTTCCACCTAAGCCTTAAATTTCGAAAGGCTCACCTCGTGCTTGCGGGCTCGGGCAATGGACTGCTTCGTATCGCCCGCAGCGTACAAACTTGGCCTCGGATCGGAAGATATTCCCACGTGGTTTTAGGACCGGGTAATTTTACGGTATTTTATGTTTTAATCAATTTTGGGGGAACCAAGCGAGCTATAAGGTCATGTAAAAAAAAACGTGCAGATTTATATTCTGCATTTATTCATTTAGAGAAAACCCTGAAAACGTTCATTCTATAGATAGATTTATTTAACGGCAACCTGCGCGAAAAATCTGGCGCATGTAGGGGAGGTAGTTGAAGGTCCCCCACCACCATCGACATGCCGGCCGGTGCTCTGCTTAGTTTGGAAGTGGTGGTGCGAGGAGGGAGGGGAAGTAGGTGGGGGTTGGAATACCCTCCCTTGCCACTATCTCCTTCTCCCTCTCGCACAAGTACTCAAAATAGGTCGCCGTCTAATAAATCCATCTATAGTAAGAAAATCTAAAATATAGCTACTTCAAGTCGAAAAACGTACTTCCGATTGTTGGATTTTTTAGCTAACGAAATCATCGGAGCGACTTAAGACAACCAACCAGAGTTAGGGGCAGCCCAGTTGGCGGAACGCTCTACTACTCATTCCACCTGCCAATTGCGTACTCTACTGCACGAAGACATTGTTACACAACCACTGTCTCTGACTGTTCTTATAAAATTGTCTGTTACGATATCTATTTATACCTAATTTATATTTACCCGTGAATAGTTTATTTAACAACAATTATATTTACATAGTAGGATGTTAAAACTAGAAACCAAAAGATAAGGAATGAGAAATGTTTTTAGTAATGCCGAGTTACGAGTCTGTTTCCGCAAAA
>JAGFPH010006243.1:34572-47252 GCA_018207615.1 Philaenus spumarius
ACTTACACAGTGTAAAGCAGCCATGGTATGTCAGTAACAGTCGTCAATGTACTACATGGTGCTATTACAGTTTTTGTAAAGGAAGCACTCAACAAAATGTAAACAGATGTTACCAACCTGATTGTCTAGTGTTCTCACATCTCGTTGTTCCGGGTACAATTCCTGCGAGTGTTGAACAACAATAACAAATCTTCACTAAATCGTGAAAATGTATGGATCACGTACGTTACATTTTCAGTTTTTCATTTATAACCGAGTCGCCGTTACTACAAGGACATTAATACTTTTCGTTTTGTAATACATTA
This sequence comes from Philaenus spumarius, assembly GCA_018207615.1. Classification (NCBI taxonomy): domain Eukaryota; kingdom Metazoa; phylum Arthropoda; class Insecta; order Hemiptera; family Aphrophoridae; genus Philaenus; species Philaenus spumarius. The sequence goes on from JAGFPH010006243.1 coordinate 34,878, forward strand.
CTAAATGATATATTCAGAGTGATTCTGAACTATACGGAAGTTTGTCGGTAGCTCATTCTATAGCTAAAAAAACTGCATATAATCATAGGTCCGAAAACGCTTCGTTTCCCACATATACGCCATTTGGTTGTTTTTTACAAAATAATTCATATCTAGTCAAAATAATTCATATCTAGTCAAAATAATTCATATCTAGTCAAAATAATTCATATCTAGTCAAAATAATTCATATCTAGTCAAAATAATTCAGTCATGTAAAATGTTTGACTGATTGAATTCAAACTTTGTATGAAGTTTAACCTAACAATAATCTTTTCAATAAAAATAAGCTATTACTGTATATCCAATCATGCGTTTCAAAATGGCGGCTGTTTGAAAATTTTAAACCTAAATTACTCCAAAACCGTACATTTTAACAAAAAATTTCAAAACACCTTTTTTGTAGCTTTTTTAATTTCCTATCGAATAGTGTAACTGTCAAACAATCGGATGAAATATCTTTATATGTAATACGTGAAGCCGTTTTTTGTAATCACAACTCCTCCCTTATTTCTGGACCAATTTTAATGTTTGAGGTTTCAAAAAATTCGTCTCATTTCGTAGTTTTGCAATAAGGTTTTAGGTGTCAAAAATTCTTATCCTTAATGGGGTGAGCTAATCTCAAAGGTCGGGGTTTCCCCATAAGATTAACATGGAAAATATTTAAAAACCATTTCTATACAAAACAGGTGTTTATAATAAGAAACAAACTAATCCAGCTGATTTCGTGGATGTAAATAACGATGATTACAGTATTCAGAAGGTTATAAAAACATTTTAATACAAAACAGCTGTTTATAATAAGAAACTAACTAATACAGCTGCTTTGTGGAAGTAAATATTGATTTTTATAAGGGAGGAAATGAATTATTTATTCATTTTATAAAATTTACGAACTAATTTGTTTTGAACATTTAACATTATTTACCATCTTAGTTTTGAGGTTATTATTTATAACTTTTTTGTTAGGTTTTTGATTAAGTGTAGACCTGAGCCTTACTGGTTCTTTTAACCTTTATTATTACTGCTGTTATAAAATATAAGAAATAATTTGATTTGAACATTTAACATTATTTACCATCTTAGTTTTGATGTTATTATTAATCCTACACTTTTATTATAAATAAAACATAACATATGTTTTAGAAGGTCGCACCGGGGGTTGGCGTGAGGAGCACGCAGGGGTCTCCTCTAGTAATAGTTAAGATATGTGTAATAATAATTGATTTGTTCAACCCGGCATCCTATACCGACACAGTAAACACAGCAATATTGTTATGTACATAATATGCTCTTGTTATCTTTAACTTAGCTATCCTTCATCCGATTGTTTTGACAGTTACACCATCCAATAGGTAATCAAAAGGGCTACAACAAAGGTGTCTTGGCATTTTTTGAACATCAACCGCCATTTTAAAACGTATGATTGGATATAATCGTTTATTTTTCTTGAAATAGATTATTGTTAGGTTAAACTTCATACAAAGTTTGAATTCAATCAGTCAAACATTTTATATGACTGAATTATTTTGACTGAATTATTCAAACTAGATATGAATTATTTTGTAAATAACAAAAAATGGCGGATATATTGAAAACGTAGCGTTTTCGAGCTTATGTTTATATGAACTTTTTGGTACATTTCTCTTAAAGGCTCTTTTTAGAATAAGAAATCAAGTAAATCAATTTCCGCCCTTCCGCAACACCAAGGGGGTTTAAAGGGAAATAGTGGGCTTTAAACATAAAAATTGGAATTAAAAAAAATGCAATAATTATGAAATTTTAGTTTTTGGAATTTTTATTTTGAGACATTGTGCAACTCTTTCGTGATCTCAGGGGGGCAATAGTTAAAGAATAGGAGTCTTTATTTCGGGTGAAGTTAGGACAACGAGCTCTATTACACTTTATCCATATACAATTATTATTTACTTACATATTGGTACCACTTAATCCAAAAACAAAAAATATACAATAAAGACAAAGAAAAATTCGTATAAAAACGCGAAAATTCAGAAGGAAAAATCCTAAACTAATACACTTTCTTAAACGTTACAAAATAAAATAGAATAATTTTAAACATATTTATTGACTTAAAAGAATAAACTACCTATAACAACACATTCTACGCACATTCATTCATCATCTTATATTATATAAAACTAGTTGACCCGTGCGAATATTTCGCAAGTTCGGAGTAGGCCTACATTTACCTGATTTAACACGTTGATTTAATCCTGTTAATTAAGTTTATTTATTTACATTGGTTTATAAATAAAGTTTCCCTATTCAATCTTACAGTGTAAACAATCTAACTAACAGCTGTCATGCTAGTCAAACAGATGGTTAATAGACGGCGCCTTTCATTCGGAACATACAAAGTATAATATAAAAGTTTTTTCAATCAATTTTTGTTATTAAAACATGAATTTTAAGCTGTTTGTCTATTTTTCCGGTGTAGCAGTTAAGGAAAGCTTTAAAATGATGCCTCATTCATGTAACTTAATGATGTATTAAGGAAGTTATGGCGTACCGACAAAAAATGGCCTTGAGAAATAATATATGCGATTCTCGTGTCACAATGTTCTTTCCCGTACTCCTCCGAAACGGCTTGACCGATTCTCATGAAATTTTGTGAGTATATTGAGTAGGTCTGAGAATCGGCTAACATCTATTTTTCATACCCCTTAGTGATAAGGGCTACGCCCCAGTGGTCCTCAAAGTTTCAATGTTAATCTTATGGAAGGTCAATCTTAAGGAAGAAGAAGAAAGATTTCTTTTGATTTTATCATGGGCACAAAAAACAGCTGTTCGCATGAAAAGCTTAAAACAGCTGATTTTGATCAACAACTGATTTGGATCAAAAACTGAATATAATTTTAGGTTAGGCCTACAATGAACATTTTTTTTTTTTACAATGAACTAAAACACTTGGGCTAATTATTAGTATCAGGTTGATTTGTCTATCCGTGCAAAGCTGGGTCGGGCCAGCTAGTAAAATATAAAATAAACATATTAAACAAATTCCCTTTCCTACACACACCGAGCAAACATATTATCAGTCCACGTCCATACCATATTCATAAAATGAAGTTTCAACGATTTTGCAAATTGAACACACTATCGATGTGTTTAAGATAATCTGGTAGTGAATTCCACCTGCCGTTACGGTAAAAGATTTAATTTATTATACTTTACATTTCTGCGCTTGGGAATGATTAGTATAGTCGACCCCTTATCTTTTACTGTTTGTACTTAAATATCGAGGCAAAAACAAACTTATTTCCCAAGTAAGTCGGCACTCTAGTTTGAAGGACAATGCAGTTAAAATATTAACAGATCTAAATGCATTAAGTTTTAAAAGATGTAATTGTTTATAATAGGGACTAAAAATGATAATCAAGTTTCAAATAAAAAATAAATCGAATACAATAATTTAATTAATGGTTGTTAACAAGCCAAAACATCAAAGGTTTTTGTAGGTTTACAACTGCTATTTTCCTCTTAAACCCTCCTAAACTCCCCTTTGGAAGGGCATGACATTTGTTCACTTCAATACACAAAAAAAATCTCTGTGCCAAATTTCAAGTTGATATGATATCAAATTGTTTGCGTTTTTTCTGAGTTTTACTTATTTTTCCATAACAAAAAATCCAAAGAACTTAAAAGGCCACACGATGTCTTAAGAAAACGATTTTCTTAAGCTACATCTTTCCCATTTTAATGTATGTTAAAAAAGTCTACCATAGACTTAGAAAAAAGTTTAGAAAAAACTTTGACCAGTTTCCACCCTCCGAAAGGGGGAATGGGAGAATTGAAATGGTGCAAAAATGGTTTATTTGCTGTAGCGAGAAATGGTCAAAGTTTTTTCTACAATGTGTGTGATCAAAAGAATCTGCGGTCAAAAGAATCTTTGGTCAAAAGAACCTATGGTCAAAAGAATCTATGGTCAAAAGAATCTATGGTCAAAAGAATCTATGGTCAAAAGAACCTATGGTCAAAAGAATCTATGGTCAAAAGATCTATGGTCAAAAGAACCTATGGTGAAAAGATCTAACCTGGGAGTATTAGTTCTAACAAAGCCTTATTTTTTATCATATTATCCGTATTATTTTTGTTTTTTCTTTCGTTTTTCCCTAACCATTGTTCTATCAAACTTCGACAAGAGGATTTTCTCAATCGGGTCAACTTATCTTATCAGTGTACTGGCACCAAGACCAACTTTTACTATTTAAATAAATAATATTTATATTCTCCAAATCAATAGAAACTTTACCTTGTAAAGATCGCGGAACGATGCAAGAAAACTCTATTAAGCATGCGCAAAATGGCTGTCCTGCCACCTGTCCTGAGCACCTGTCAAATTAGACCAAAACGTTGCTTTTGCTGCATTAAATCATGTAGTTTCAAACTTTTCAAGAATGTGTTGGGGGAGATTACCTGAACAAAACCTAAAAACTCCCGTCGATTTTAGCTGCCATGGTGGATTGGTGGTGCCTCAAAGGTCCCTCTTCATTTTTTGGCGCATATCTCGAAAACTGTGATTTACATAGACAATTGTATAGACCTACTTCTCAAAATTAAATCTTATTTAATTCTAAATAAATAAATATTGAGCTTGACTTGTGAGAAGGTATACTTGATAGAAAAAACTTTGAACAAAAAATCTCACTACTAATACGTTTATTAAGTCAAACGCGTTTCAACGATAAAGTCGCCATCTTCAGTGATGCACGAGCTACAATAATCAAACTATAACTATAGATATTAGTTGTGATATTTTGTGTTCAAAGTTTATTCTATCAAACTTAGTTAATTCAATACAAAATGGCGTACGAACAATTATCTCTGTGTATTACTGTCTAGGATATATATAAGCCGGCGAAAATGGAAAATCGACTGACAAATTTGTAGCGCCTCACGTGTTTTGTCCAACTTGACCTTCCAACTCTTTTACCTTCAATTTTTTTTTTTTTTTTTTTGAAACTTGTGACAAATTAAGTTGCAGAGCATTAAATTTCCTTCACTAATGTACATACTTTTGATAATTTACCTTTAAGCAGTTAAAAGTTAAATCGTTTTGAATTATCGGGGTCGATTTCGAGATTCCGTTAATAAACTGTTCATCATTTTATTTCCTTTTTCAAGAACTTTAACTCTGTGTATCACATTATTTATTGTTTATGTTATCATAAATGGTATTTAATACTCTTATAACTAATAATATAAAGGTTATACCACTGGGTTTGGTACACCATGTACGACAGTTCGTTAGCTAATGTACAATCTGTTTACATTTTCTGTTTTGAATATTTAGGTGACTGTATAGTAATCACAAAAAACAAAGTTAGGGAAGACTGTAGATATGCACCATCTCTCTCCCACTACTCTTAAGTGCCTAAGACCGTGGCATTATCTGAACGTAAAAAGACTTCAATGCCTGCAGTAAAACCTGACAATCTGAAAAACACCTCAAGACTTGCACACTGTAAATTATTTTTATTTATTTATTTATAACCTTCTCCAGAAGCAATACAGACAAAATATTAACACATATATTGCAGCTATTTTACACTAGAAATCAGTGAAAGAAAAAAACAAAAGTCAACAATATAGACATAAAGTGAACCTTGACTTGGGTCATATTCTTAAATATAAAGACTTTCGCCCAATCGCACTTACACATCTATACGTAAAACTAATATACACAGCTTATTACAATAACATTTTCTTGTCTAAACTCAAAGTAAAAACACATTTATTTAAATAAAAAAACATAATACAGTTCAAAGAAAAAAACGACACAATACTCTGGAAGAGAAAAAACACTCCCGGCTCACCTAAAGTCATAGCCCGCTTTGGGGGTAGCCACTCGTACATTCAGCAAAACATAAATATGATAGCAGTAAGACTCCTAAATAGCTCCTAAATCATCTATATATTAATTTGAAAAGATTCTTTGTAATCCGAGTGAGATCTCGAGTGTTACGGGACCGAGATATACGCAGTTGGTACCAAATGAAAGGTAATTGTCTGTATATTTGCCCATTTTGCTTGGATTTCAGATATTACCCACTAAGTTTTATAAAAACGGAAATTAAAATCTCTTATGGCAATTTAACATGGGGTAAAATTGAAAGCCTATTCCGAGTTATATCTGGACTTCTATTGGACCGATTGACATGTGGTTTGTGTTAAATGAAAGGTAATTAACTCTATATTTGCCCATTTGCCTTAAAATTTTACTATTCCTTCATTTAACATTTTAAAAATGGAATTTAAAATATTTTCTATTCATTAAAATTGTTTTTACTGATCAACTAATATCAGCCGGATCAGCCGATTATAACAGCACATGTTTTATTATTATCTGGAGTTCTACTGGACAGATATATTAGCACAGATCAGCTGATTATAACAGCACATGTTTTATTATCATAAAATGGTTTGTTTATGTTGTAATTTACTTTATTGCAGTAGGTTAAGTTTAATTTTGCTGTTGCAGTAATGAAATGCAATAACTACCCTTAAAATTAAATAATAATTAAAATGGGATAGCTACCCATATAAAATTGCATTACCATTAAACATCTATAAGTTTTATACGCGCTCTACCACCAGTTTTATACGTGATCATAAGAATCTTATTTTAACCACAAGTCACTTAAACATTATTTTTTTCAACAAACTCACTAAATTGTGTTTGTGTTAAATTTAATCTAAGTGTTTATTTATATACTAAAATCAAGCATTGCCGGGTCCCCTAGTAAATTATAATTTGCAAAGAGTTTTTTTCAGAATTAATTAAAAAAATCTATTAGCATTCTACCCACATATTAACAATATACGTTCACTGTTCTTACTTTAAAGGCAAACATTACACATATTTTAGACCATTATACGAGCAATAATACATAAAGATACTGCATAATAATTATTAACTATGTACATTTAACAAGTGTTCAACATTCTCGTGCTAAAAAAGCCAATTTCTCAATTTTCGCAAAAAATTATGAAAGTGAACTTCCGTATTTGATGTGGCCAGGCAGTACATTAAACAGTTTTGTACCGAGGAAACAAAAAGTCAAATAGTTATACAAATTATATTCAATAGTATACAAGTATTATACGGCGAATTAAACCTGTTTATACTGGATAAATACGAAGTACTGCAAACATTCTGTAACATTCGTAATGTAAATCTGTTACAGGTATTCAAAGCTTCCGAGAAATTGTTTGTGATAACAGCGGCTCAATGGTATTCTAGATTGCTCTTGGCTTAATTTCTTTGCCAATAAAAACCCGAAGTAAGTATTATTTGTTATACATCTTCAAAACAGTTCTGTTATTAAACTCATAATATGTTTTTACTTTTAAGCATAATAATTAATAATGTAAATTGTATTATACTTTCTTTGGTCTTCCCGTTAATTGTGGAGGAAAAACGTATAATTCAGTTTTTTGCAGAATTTTGTTTAACTGTTAGGGATTGGACCAAAGTTAAACGAAACAAGTTTTTATTTTCAGACATGAGCTTCATTCCTTTCCATAAACATTGCGTATTGTTTAAAAAGTTGTGAAAACTAAATTGCCAAAATTTCAACTTGTAAGCAGTGCCATATACTACTTGGATTTTCACATTTTCTGAAATGGTATATCATGAGCAATGTTTAGTAAAATTTTGGTTTCTGTAATTGAAATAATTTAGTCATGATAAAATCGAAGACGGCGGGCCACTTTGAGCCGGAACAAATTTCGTCAAAACTTTATTTTTAAAATGTTTACTTTATGGGGGTTGCAAGTTAAAATGTTCAACCCGAACCCCCACTCTGTACTGAAAGGGATTTTGAATGAAACCACCGAAAGTAAATCTGTTGTTTCATACGATTTTCTACAGACTTTGCGATACTACCTTCAACTGAATTACCTTCTTTTACAATTGAAAGTCTTAAAACTCCACCCAAGGATTCCATGAAATTATGTCCTTTGGGGCACTGGGCTTGAAAAAACTGTTTTCCTTGTACTAGTAGTGCTGTGAACAATAGACCTCGCTCGTTGAAATAGCAAATGTGGTTTTGAGCTTAGGTTAAAAATAGTGTGCCAGTAAGGAAGTAAGTAGAAGATTTAGCCAGTGAAAAATTATTTTGCATACCACACTGATGTAGAGTAAGCAAGAGCAAGATAGCAACACTTCCTTAATAACAGTTTGACTCTAAATATTGTGTGGTGGAACAAAGAAACAAAATGAATAAGAGAATGTAGTTGGTAAAGGACTACAACTCAGTAAATGCGACGCAACGCCAATCGGGCTGCTTATCTCGGCTCCCCCTCCACAACTCACTCACAGTTACAGTGGCCTCCCTCACCATAAAATAAGGTTTTTAAAAGGTTTTATGAAGATATCTAAAGAATAAACGTTTAAAAATATTGTTAAAATACAAAAAATTGTTCGACTTTCAACAAATTTAAAGTTTGCGACCATTTTGTGAGCTTACCGTAAAAATCAAGAAACGAATTTTGTAAAACATCCAATTGTTATGTTTTGCTACTCGCAAAATGTTATTAGTTTTGCAATTCAATTTACGGTTAAGCCAAAAACTGGCTTTGGAAAAAAACTTACACTGACAGAAATGGTGCGGCTGCCATTTTTTTGTATTTATTGATACATTGCTCGGCCAAGGAATAAGGAACATTCATGCAAAAAATCATGATAATCGGTCAAGGCGTTTGGCCGTAATCGTGAGACAGACAGACAGACAGACAGACGAAATGCCGAACGGTCGAGCTAAAACGAAGACCTCGCTTCGCTCGGTCGATTATTTTTGAGCGTGCCTAAAGAGGTTCCTCAACTCGCTAGACGTACAACGCAAACCCTGTAGAAAAGTAGTTGAATATATTTAATCAACAGATTATCACTTTTGTACGCTAGAAATGACTGTCGCAATCAACACAGACACTTCATGGAATTTTAGTTATTTAAAACAATAACTGAAAGAAAATTTAGATTTATAGTTTTATTATTCAGAAACAAGCGGTAAATCTTGCGAAATATTCTTTGCTTGGAATAAAATTGCATTGTTTTCTTTGCTTGTATGTTGGCCTTCCACAGAGCCTTTACTTTCTAATAACAAGAAAGACCCTCGCTTCTGACCAGTCTGACTATAAAAGTGTCTCTGCTTTTGTATAATGGGAGTTGGGCGAAAGTTATTGCTTTAGCTGGATGGGGGAGGGGAGGTTGTGATGTAATACTTCAAGTGAAGCTCGGTGTGGAGATGTTATCTTATAGGCACTGGTTTATAGGTAAAACCATGGTAAAAAATAACAAACAAAACATTTTGTATAAAATATTTTACCATTGCACTCTAAATAAACAGTAATTCTAGTCTGATGCTTTGTTTTCATTTATCAGTAGTTTCTTCGGAAGAAGGAAATAAACAAAAAAAAGTCGTAAAAAGTAAATTTTCAATTACTTCTAACCTCAAAACTAGTCATATTTAATTCATTAGGTCTAAATAACACATTAAAAGTAACTAGGGGATCTGAACCTGCCCCGCTTCGCTCGCAGTTTCTTCTTTGTTTGGAAATAAATTTTATAGTGGACTAGTAAGATCACGTGCAGATTAAAAATGAAACTTAAAAATATCCTATTACTTTAAATGAGCAATTCTTGTATCTATCTTTGTATCTTTGTATCTGTCGCGGATCTCAAAAACGGCTCTAACGAATTCAAAGAAATTTTGTATTTAGGTGAAGTTTTGATTTTTAAGTACACCCATATAGTTGAATTTCGTGTAAAAACGCAATTTTTTGAGAAAATCTAATTTAAAAGTTGCAAATTTTTAACATAGTGTCTTCTGGGTTGCCATGTTTGTTACAAAATAACAACGAAATAGTAAATAAAGCGATAAAAACAGCTGTTTATAAACAAGCCAATCTATACTGTTTTAGCAGTTGGAAATATAGTGGAATAGAACTGAGATTGATTATTATCCAAAATCAGTTGTTCATCGGATTGTTTTTAATTGCTGTTAAAAAACCAGCTATTTTATACTGTTTTAGCACGTTGGAAATAGAGTGGAATAGAACTGAGATTGAGTATTATCAAAAATCAGTTGTTCATCGGATTGTTTTTAATTGCTGTTAAAAAACAAGCTAATTTATACTGTTTTAGCACGTTGGAATAAGAATAAATTGGGCCTGATTTAACAATTTATTTGCCAAAAAAAGGTAAACTTGGCAAAGATGGAAGTAGTGTAAAAATGCCGGTTGACGGTAACCTTTGTGACCCCTTAATCACCCCATTAACACCTCTTAATGTGTTTTCTAACACCTTTTTTGTGTTTTCTAACACCTTTTAATGTGATAAAAAACACATTATCACTTTTTAATCTGTTAAAAACCCTATTAACACATTTTAATGTGTTAAAAATGCACATTACTCTTACTTAATGTGTAAAAATGCCTTAAATTTGGTTAATGTGTTGAAAAAAACACATTAACTCTTCTTAATGTGTAGAGAAACACATTAACGTATCTTAATGTGTTATAAAACCCATTAACATGTTTTAATGTGTTAGCGACACTTTATCGCCGCTTAATGTGATAAAAAACATGTTTACGCTTGATATCACTGTAGCTGATGTCGGCCCCAAAATTAAAAAGGACACCATTCATTGACTTACTTAGGAAGAGGAAGGTTGTGTTGTAACATTAATTAACTGAGTAGTGTTTGTTTTTAGAAAAATGATTTCGTTTTTATTTCCATTTTTGTTTTTATTTGTTACAATTCAGACAGAAAATTGTACTTTGCATGCTATGAAGTATTTAACGAATTATGGTTATTTAAAATTGCCTAATATATCTCAAGAGTTATTAATCAATGTTGATCCACAGACATTGACAGATGCTATATTTTTATTTCAAGAATATTATAATATTACATCAGATGGTAAAATAAACAATGAAACTTTAGCATTAATGGAAAATAAGCGGTGTGGAGTAGAAGATGATGTTAATTTTGCAACATATTCAAAATGGGAGAAACGACAATTGAGGTGGCATTATGCATCAGTTAGTAAACAAATTTTGAATTTAACAGAAATGGCTTTTAAAACTTGGGCTGAATACACAGATCTTAGTTTTGTTCATGATAAATATAATAATGATATATTAATATCGTTTAAAAGAGGAAAACATAGGAAACAGAAAGCCGGAGACGCTTGTTTTAGTAACTTCGACGGTAGAGGCCACGTCCTCGGTCACTCGGGTTTTCCGAGACCAGATAATTCGACAGTTGAAATTCATATAGATCAAGATGAAATATGGTGTTTTGAGACAGACATTAAGAAATGTCGTGATGGTCATACAAGTTTATTCAGTGTTTTAATTCATGAAATTGGTCACTCGTTAGGAATATCTCATTCATCTGATATTGATTCAATAATGCATGCGTTACACAATAACTACAGAGAAAGTAAACTTTCAAACGATGATATTTATGCTATACAGAGTCTATATGGTGTGAGAAAAAGAAGCATATCAACAACAACAACAACAACAACAACAACGACTACTACTACCTCAACAACAACCCCTATTACAACTTCTGCAACAATTCCTGCAACAACTAAAAAACCTGTTGTGGTGAAAAATACAACTGTTAAGCCTTTAGTAGAACCGGATTTGTGTACTTTAACGAATATAAATACATTTTTATTGATCAATCAGCAATTATATATTTTCTACAAGAAATGGTTTTGGATAGTAAATTTAGAAGATAACCTATCATTTACCAAACCCCAATTGATATCAGATTGGCTTTTCTTTTTACCTTCGGATTTTGAAAAAATTGATTTTCTCTATCAAAGACCTAACGGTGATATTGTTATTTTTATAAAGAAAAAAGTATACACATTAAACTTTCCATCTCTACAGTTAATAGATGGGTATCCCATGTCAATAGAAAAAAAATTTGGAAGAGAAAATATTAATGGTATAGTCAATACTTATTCAGGAAAAACAATAGCTTTTTTCGACAACACTTACTACATGGAAATAGATGAATGTACATTTAATGTTAAAAGTTATGGTATAACGTATAAAACATATAACGGATTGCCTTCAAGCATGGATTCGGTTTTTAGATATACTAACGGATTATTATATGTTTTTAAAAATAATTCTGTTTTTGAATTTAACGAATTTATAAATTCTGTAGTTAAGGTAGAAAAAAATAAGTTATCAATTTTTGGAATCAAATGTCTTAAACCACCTTTAAGCAATGCAAATATTTTAGTCAGAATTAAAAATCTCATAGATGAACATTTATTACGACTTTAA